>BMAW01034255.1:149340-347684 GCA_019974015.1 Nephila pilipes
TTTCATTAATAGATTCAAAGGATAAAACAAATGAAAATGAATAATAAAAATTTATGATGGTGAAAATTAGAATGCTAAACAATTGTTCTTTGAAAACATGAAATACGAAAGTCATCATTATTCATCTACATTTGCTTCTTTTTCCCATGCTAATGATTTTCTACAAACAATCTAAACATGCAAGTTGCATAGATAGGCATACTCCACATGGAAGTATAGTTAAAATAAAATACATGTTTAGATTGATTGTGATCTAGATATGAAAAAGATAAATCTGATAAAAAAAATCTTATTTACAAGAGATTAATGTTTATAAAACAATTTACAATGATCTATTTCACATTCATAAATATCCATAAATTCCACAGGAGTTCAGCAATATCAAAATCATTTAGATTTTATACATTAATGTTCAATAAACAAGACACAAAAACACAGTGTACAGCAAAAAATTGCTCACATTTCCACACTGAAGTTTTCATCCGGTCCAAATTAATAAAAAAGATTTAAGAAATTGTCAAAAATCCAAGCAAAAATATTCTTTTGCACTCAAATGAAATTATCATTGATTTTGCTTCAGTACAATACTACCAATGTTAAGAGTCAATTGCAATAAAGAGTATTATTTTCACAGCAACAAATAAATAACATAAACATAACATTATAGTAAGAGAATCACTGAAACTCTAAACTTGAGGATGTTGTTCAATTCATCCACTTTCGACAATTAGGAGCTCCACAAAGGCAAGGTATTTTATGTTGGTCATCCTCAACTTCAAATTTATAGTCATATGACAGCTGAAAGATGGGAAATATATGCATGTAATTAATTAAAAGCAAAATTAATACACATTTTTTTGCCATTGAATTTGTGTCATTCTAGAATTTCATATTAATAACAAAGTTTTTAGAGAATAGGGAATCCTGCCCTTAAAAATTTTTAACAAGTAATTATTGAACTTTTAAAAACCTTTATTTTGTAAAATTACAAATTATAAATTAGAGATTATCTGTACGATATCTGTGAAACATTTCTCAAAAAAATTCAAAAGTCAAAGAAAACTAGCTTCAAATTAATTAGCAGATTAATAAAATTGCTGCTAATAATTAAAAACCCAATGATTGTTGCATCATAATAGTTGGTTTTAGTGTAAGGAACATAACAGAAATTTTTAATAAAAATATAAACCTATTATGTTATTTTACACAGTTGCTCTACTGTAAATATATATATATAATGCATTAATAATAATATAACTTACTTCTTCTCCTCTGGAAACTCTCCTATTCGTAATAATCAGTATTTTATTTTCTCTGTCAATCTGTACAACTTCAGCTACACAATTAGGATTGCAAGAGTGATTTATATATCTAGCAAGACCACCACAAAGAGTAGCATCAATAACTCTATTTTCATCCAGACGAAACATGTACACACCACGATTCTGCCAGAAATATAAAAGGTATTCAAGTAAAAGTATGAAAAAAGAATGAAACAATCAAATTCTAAAATAGAATTTAATTAACAGTTATTTTTTTAAAAAAATATTAGTTTTTAGCAATTTTTCTGAAAATCATGTGAACATATATAAGAATAGGATTGTTTATCACTTCAGATAGTAATAACCAATTCTTAAAAATCAGTAACAACTGTTCTATAAATCATGCAAATTGTCAAATTCCTTTTGTCATTTTTAATCATATATATAATCTGTTCATCTATTTTTCATATGTCATAACCTGTTCATCTGCTCTTTGAGAGTTGTCTTCATCTTTGCTCTGACAAAGATTAGATTTATGTTTGTATTATGATATTTCACAGATTGATAGTAGATAGTAATTTTCACAGTTTCAAAGTTGATATAGTAATTTTCTACAAATGTAAACATTATATGACATTAATTAGACTTTCAAATTAGATTTTTTTGTACTTTGTGTTGTATGACAAAATGGGGACATTCAAATAATTATTAAATGTAATAAATAAAACATATATATGTAACTTGCAAGATATTTCTTTAAACTATATGTAAGTATTAACATTTTTCATTAATTTATTCATACAGCTATAACCTTTTGAAATTCCCTGCATGACATGTTTTAACATATTAAATCATTTGATTTTCTTCATGCTTCAAAATCACTAAAGTACTGATCAATATGACGATAAAAAAAACATCCTGCAACACATTAAATTCTGAATATAATATATTTTTCATTAAATTTGTTTCCTTTTGTAAATGAATAAAACCATCGAAATATTTATCATTAGATTCGTACTGCTCATCTCTATTTTACATATTTAAGACATTGAAAATAATGCATCTATTGGTGTTCTGTTAATCTAATACTTAAGTTTTGAGTTTGAAAAGAACAATTCCTTAGAGAAAAAAACCTGTCTACTTAAAAGAACATTTTATCACATACCTAGTAAGGTAACCTCAATTTAACCCAATAGGAAACGTTTGTCTACATATTCATTGTGTTTCACCAATTTATATGTTATTTTTCATTCAAAAATAATCAAGTAATCATAATTTCTTTGTAAAAAACATTGAAAAAATTCATACATAAATTCTATCTTTCAGTGCCATTCTTTATTATTCTAGTAAAATTTCCACAATGATACCAAACACATTTATTCAATTAAATAAAAAGAAAATTATATTTTCACAATATATAGAATTTTACTGACCTTAATTAAAAATCAAAAAACAGACAAAATGCATAAAATGATTTTAAAAAATCAATGTAATTAATAATGAAAAAATAACTATATATTACACAAATAATAAGTAATATAAATACAAATTTACTTTAATCGATAACCTCTCTCTCTATATATATATATAAAATAATAAACATCTGTACAACAAATATATTGGAAATATTGCTCATTACCATTCATTAGATGATTGTATTAATTTTCAAGCAAACATACAAAGAAAGAAGAAAGTATATTTTGAAACAGAAGATACATTTAAATGTACTTTAAAAAAATATATTTAAACACATGCTAACCTGAGCATCATAAATAGCTTCATTTCTTTCTGAAAGTTCATTACGAATGAGTTGTCCAATATATTCAATGACCATAGTATGTTTCTCCATATCTCTAGCAGCGTATAAACCAAGACCCTAAAATATAAAAGTTACATAAGTTTAGTTATTTTTCAAAAATTCCAATAAAATACATCTAATATTTTAAATCATGAAAATTAAATTTACTATATTGATAGAAAGGTTTTAATTTTAACTAGAAATATAAAAACATATTTACAAAGGGAATTTTCAGTGACTTGAAATAAAAATAATTGACAAAATTCAATGAATAGTTACCAGTAATACAATTATAATACCTTCAAAATTAGACTCTAAAAACATCAAGAAAATTCTGCCTTTAAACTACATATTACAAAAAGAAAGAAAAAAAATGTAGCTTGTACATTATCTTCTTAATTTTTTTTAAAGTTATTTTTTCAAAATAAATTGCCTTTAAAAATTAGAATTTTAACCACTTTTCACAAGGGACAAAATTACATCTAATCTTTGCTTTTTACATCTGTTTTAGAAGAACAATAATTTGTAATAACAATGGAATTGAAGAATAATAGTACTAACTTACATGAAACCACAACAGTTTACTTATATTGAAAAGGATTAACACTGTGTATTAGAAAAACAGGATGAGTGTATCAAAAAAAAAGCCCTACTTCTTTTTAAATAAAGAATAATTGAAATTTTTGGAGAAATTCCAAGTTATCAAGTTCAGTTACATTAGGTGTGAAAAGTTGACAGGACAATATTAGTAAACATCAAATGAGGCTTTATTAACATTTTCAAAATGAAATACATTATTTAATATATTACATTATTTACCAAAAATTTAATAAAAGTATAATAACTTTAATAAAAATCATAAAGTGTGGTCCTACATATTTAATAACTACAAGTTCTTTAATAAATATTAATATTTTGATACATTAAATAATTTTTACAGCAGAATAAATTATGATATATTTAATATATATCAAAACTTTCATCACTTTAAAAATTTGACAAAATATTTACTTTAAAATTAAGTATTTCAGAATACTAAAATTGTTTCCATATAACCCCCCCCCCCCAGAAAAGAGATAAATATAATAGACAGCCTATAATTTAAATTCAAATACTGCTTTTCTATACCTGAATTCGACTGCGAGCCAGATAAACATTATTTCTCCATTCAGTTTTCATTTTACGATATTGTGATGATTTGGAGTGAACAAACTGCTTAATGTAAGGTGAAGAAACTTCCATGCCAGCAAATGGAGAATGATAAGAAACTACTCTAGAGGTATTGCAAGTATGAAGGGTATGAGGCCTGAAATGGAAAAAAAATATATTAAATTATTAAATTTGTATTTTCCTTTACTTTTGCTTTCTGAAATATCATTAATATCCATTTACACAAAGCAAAATAGTATGTTTTTTTATGATATAGCATTCTTATGATAAAAGTCAGGTAAAAGAAATTTAAATTAATAGAAAAGAAGGAGGCAACATGTGAGTTTCTATCTGATGTAAGTTTTATAATTAATTCCTTCAAATGATTTTACCAATAAAAAAAACTCATTCAAAATTTTCTATGAAAAATGCAGATGAAATATAAGAAAAGTGCAGGAAAATATAATTTTAATTAGTACATAACATGGCTTAAATTATGTTTTATACAGCCCTCTCCTTTTATTTATGCAATTATTCTTCTGATAAAAATCAAGAAAAAGTGCTGAATACAGTCCCAAAAGTTTCAATATTTAGATATTTAAACCTTTTAATACATAAGAAAACCTCATTTGATTTTAAATTTCCAGCAGATATGCATTGAGATATTACTTTGTATTCTGATAATTGCATCAAGTATTCATTACAAATTAAGACAATCTCCATTTTAACCAAATACAAAAGATTTCATAAATAAATTATTTCTCACCAAAATTTTTTTAAAAAAATTAAAAAATATAAGAAATTAAATGTGCTTTCCTCCATACTATACCTTTATTCCTTTAGAAACTATATATTTAAATAATTTAAAAATTGAAGAAAAAAAGGAGTTTGATGCTAGAAAACAAGAACTATATAAACAAACATATATACACACACATATATATTAGACAGGGATACCTTAATGGAAACAATTACAGAGAAAATTTATTCAGTACAGCAAACTTATCAGAAGAGCTATTTAGAAAAAAAAATACATTTGTGAAATCATGCACCAAACTTCAATATAATAATAGCAAATAATCAATAAATCTTAAGTGAAACACAATAAGATTAACAGAATCAATGAAAATTTTAAAGAAAAGAGAAACAAAGGTATAAAATAATCACACCAAGCACAACTTATAATTTGCTCAGTAATATTATCTCTAATGACAATATAAGTCAGTGAAAACATAATGCCTGTACAAGAATAATATCATTAATATTACTGATATTTGCTTTAAAATATTTGAAAGGAGGAGACAAACACAAGTTTTCATTTACATTCATTTTACAGAATGTAAAGGGAAAATGTAGCCAGATTATTCATATTGAACAAAAATAATATTGACAAAAAAATTAGACAAATTGTGAAAATTTAAAATATTCTGATAATTCATAAAATTTAGAATACTAAAAAGATTTTTAAAAAACTAAGCATAATTAAACATAATTAGCATAATTAAACACATAAACTCATCATAATTAAACACATTTTAATAAAATTATCATCAAGAAGAATTAAGAAAATTTCTCTATACCGATTTAAAACAAATTCATCTTAATTCAATCAAATTCATTATATTTAAATTTCATGTATGAAGTTTTACTAACAGTATTACTGAAACAAAAAAACGAGAGAGAAATTTAATTAGTAAATATCAACACATAAAAAATTGCAATTTCATATAACAGTAATCTTTACCTCTTGAAATGTGTGCGTAATTTTGGCTCAGATCGAGCACAACCAGTTGGATTGATAGCCAAAGGCAATTCCAGAAATGGGGATCGTCCATACCGGAAATTGTAATCATTCAGAGTATCTACACCAGGCAACTAGAAGAATAACTTAAAATTAACAAACAAAGCTTTAAAGTATTTAAAATATCATAGGAAATGGTCACATTTAAGCTCATGGATATTAAAAAAGCTATTAAGAAGGGAGACTGGGGAGAAATATAATATTACAGAAATTTTAAAGTATGTTTTCAACAAAATAACATGACTAATGGCAATAAAAATAATTTTTTGTGTATTCTCCATAATATAACTATATTTAAAATTGCGATAATTTTTTTTATTGGTGTGATAAATTAAACTGCATTCAAACACTAATCTCAATAAATACAATTTTATCTAAAGATAAATATTTTTGCATGAGTAAATAAATACTTAATTATAAAACCAGACAATATACAATTTTTAAGTATTCCAAAAAAACATCCAAGTTTTTTGTTGATTGATCACATAATTATTACAATGTTTTCCAAAGACAGACTAATTTTAGATAAAAGCATGAATAAAAATGGAATATTTTTTCTTTAAATGAAATGATCATATCTAGAATAATGAATATTTAAATTTATATGAGTATGGTTTGAATAACTCCTAAATGTTATAATTCATTCTGAGTAATAAACCATAATAAAATCCAATCAGGGTATTCAAGTTTCAATATATTTTTATGAACAAAAATTAATTTATAGTTAAAAACAATAATCATACAATATGAAATAAATTTAGAAGCTAACATATTTAATGCCTTATATTGGATAATGGCTTAGTCAATGAACTTTGATAATATAATTGACATGAAACAAAACACAGAAAATAATTGCAGTAACTCTCTTCAACCACAACACCAAAAATTAAAATACTTTATTAACTAAGCTGGATGAAACATCTTCTTAAGCCTAGTTGGTATAGACACAGCAACAACAACCCAAAAAAAGACCAGTCAACTTTCTTCAAACCCACTGGACCAGTGTGCAAAACAGCCGCTGGCACTCCAACGCCAATGTCAACTTTCTTCCTCTCCACTGGGAAAAACCTATATATCAATTGCAGTAATGACTGAAAAAGCAACCTTCTCAACAAATGCCAATGTAATGGATCGGGAGTATGCAAGAATTCTCTTCAACAACAATGCCACAAGATAAACACTTAATTAACTAGACCGAACAAGATGGCTTCTTAAGCAGAAAAGCCACCAGTCGACTTTTTTCGAACCCAATGGATCAGGACTCAAAAATGCATCTGGCACTACTAGGTTACTTCTAGACTAGGTTAGACAACTCTCTCTCCCATCAAGGGATCAAAATGCCACGTTGCTGAAGAATGATTTATATTTTTAAGTGATTATTTTTATTTTTTTTAAATTTAGAATCTAAGTTCTAGATTGAAAGTACCAAAATTAGTGACTTTTGTTAGCATCAACAACTACATATTTACAAGTTTAAATACAGAAATGAGAATTTTAAAAAATATCTTTCAGCAAATAAAAAAAAATCACTTTTTTATGAAACTGTCAAATTTCCCAATATGACAATCAGACAATTGCCATAATATTTTACAACATTTTTCTGAATTTCACTTCATGTGTGTGTGTCATCAAATTTTCGATCGTTAATTTAACCAACTTCCCATCAAGCTAGAGCTTTAAAATTTGGGGAATCGTTCATACTCGCCTAACAATGCAATATTTAGACGTTTGCGACAAGTTTTAACTCATATTTTTTTAAATAATGCAGTTTAGCCCAATCACTTGGCGCAATTTGAATAATTGCCAAACTTGGCGATTTTTTTTTTTTTTTTTGGCTGAATGTTAAGTCCGCTTCGCGGACCAATTTAGCAACATTTGGCAAAATACCGCCAAATAATTCCTGTCTCCAAGAGTGGTTTGACTAAACTGTATTCTTACTATTTAATTTACCGGATTAATTAATTTTAGTTAGTTTTAATGTTGTTATGTATTACACTTGGTGTGTGTCTGTATGTATGTGTATCAGTGTGTCATCAAATTGTCTATTGTTAATTTAACCAACTTCCCATCAAGCTAGAGCTCTGAAATTTTGGGAACCGTTCTTATTTGCCTAACAATGCAATATTTAGATATTTGCGACCAGTTTTAACAAATATTTTAATAAATTTTTAATAAACTTTGCCACCATATAAAAACGTTGTTTTTTATTCAATCTTCCTACTGTTCTTGTCACAACTGCAGTGTTTCTCTCCTTCCTTCCCCCCCCTCTATATATGAAATGTCTTCAAAACAGGAATAAATTTTTAAACGAAACTTGTAAAGGAATATAATACTCGAAAGGTATAAAATTCTATTTTAATTCTATTCACTTTCAAAGCTACTAATTATTTTTATCTTATATAGTAACACTAACACTACATGAAACCACAATCTAGTGCTAAAATTAATGGATCAAATTTAAATGAAGATTCAATTTGTGCTCCCTTATTTTTTTTTAAGATAATTTGCTGCTGCTCAGCAATCATTCCTCTTAGAAGTCTAAGGAAATGTTTGTTAAGCCTTATCAACATCAGTATCCCCAATACATTATTGATTGAGTCATTCAAAACATGCCAGATTAAAGAGTGCCTACTGTAATTGGATTTTAATTTATGAGAGTCATTCAAAAAATAAATTTATCATGGGCCTTAGAAAGAAACAAAACATAATTTCCTGAAAAAATTTATTGCAAAAGATCAACACAATAACTACAGGAATTATAACCTGTTATACTGCGAGATCAGTTTTTGCAGTCGAGTGTCATAGAAGTCCGCCACCTGGAAATGGAGCCAGCATATCACAGTTGTCTGCAGGTTTTTATCTGTGGGAAAATGACTAGACAAAAATTTCTTTGGATGCAAGAATAGGTAGAAGTCACCGAGGAGCAAAATTGAGATTGAAGGTTAGGTAGTCAGAGTCTCCAGCGAAACTTCTGCAGCAGAGTTTTATGGAATTCACTGTATGGCTGGCAAACATAGTCACAGTTCAACACAATACCAGGACACAACATTCCATCCCCTCTTGTTTAGAATGGCTTCTTGCAACTCCTCTACTGTTGACCAGCAACATTCAATGAAGAAATTTGTAAGAATGGGAAGAGAATGCTCTTCCCATTCCAAGATCGTGTGAATACAGTCTGCTTCTATTTGGTCCAGCACAGAGATCCACTGTGACACAAAGGATTGACTGTTGCTTAATTTCTGGGGTGAAGTGAGCAATCTATTTCTTTTCACCCATCGACGAGGTACTTGTTGCCTTCATGATGGTATCACTACAGAAAAATCAATGCCGATACTATGCATGTGTTACGACCTGCATGTGCAGATGGCGCTAGTAGTCATATTCTTGTTTACAATTTTCTTTATTATTCCTGTAGACATCAGCGAAGGAGCACGATGTGCCAACCTTTGTTCAAATAAATATTCATTTTTAATATACAGTCCACAGCTCTTTGTTTGAATAGATAAGTTTCAAATAACTTAAAGTCTTATTCATTAAACCCCTTTCATTAACATTTGTGGTTGTACGAGCCCCAGAACCGAAAATTGATAACATGGCTCCAAAAGAACTATCAGAGCTAACCGTGTTGAGCAGAAGAAAAGCATATTTGCCTGGTCAAATTACTCGGTTTAAAAACTCTTTAGAAAGTGTGGATTCTCCATTGAATCAAGTGGAACTAAAAAATAAACTAGCATCGCTTTCCCAGGTAAAAGCAAAAGTCGACATTTTATGAAACGAAAGGAGGACAAAACAGTTTTACTTTCCTCCGCAAAGGTCAAAATTCAAAGTGAGGGAGGCAGCTGGCTCCTGTTGAATGCGATTCTAGACAGCGGAAGTCAACAGTACCTAAGTAGCTTCGAAGCCGCAAATTCTTTAAGATTGGAAAAAGAAAATATAAATGCAAAACTTGTGGGTGTCAGTGGGGCTTGTACTGCAGTAAGAGAAAGAGTGATCACTGAAATTTCCAACAAAAGTAGGTCATTTAAAAGAAAACTTAATTTTCTCTTAGTGCCTGAAATAACAGGATGTGTTCCTACAGAACTGTTTAATATAACAAAAATAAATTTTCTAAAAATTATAATTTATGCAAATGCAGAATTTAATATTCCCAAACGTATTGACATTCTTCTTGGAGGGGAAATATTTTATGAATTATTAAAAAGTAAACAAATAAAATTATGTGACAATTCAATAATATTCCAAGACTCTGTGTTCGGTTACATTATTACAAATTCCATTCAAAACGAACAATCACACCATTATTGTTATTGCAATTTCCTCCAACATAAAGTTGATAGCAATTTAACAAAATTCTGGGAACTAGAATCATTAGGCATTAAAGATGAAACCGAACTGTGATCAAGATGACCAAGCCATGCAATATTTTAAGACTTCAGTATGTTTCAATAGTGCCCGTTATGAAGTTGGGTTTCCCTGGAAAAAGGATAAACAAGAATTAAAAGACAATTTTTCCATAGCAGGAAAGCGTGCTAAATCTTTAACAAGAAGATTCATTCGTGACCCAACTCTGTTCACTCAATATTCTGAAATTTTGAAAGAATATGAGTTGTAAGGAATAATCGAAAAGGTTTTACAAACTGAAAAGCCAACTGATAGAGCTGTGTTCTATTTACCGCACCAAGCAGTCTTTCATCAAGAAAGCTTAACTACAAAGATGCGTATTGTTTTTGATGCAAGTACCCATGAAGATGGACAATCAGCTCTTAATGACTGTATACGGCCAGGTGTGAATTTAAATCCAAACATATTCCATCTGATCATTTCTTTTTGCTTGAACAAGATTGCTATTATCACAGATATAGAACGTTATGGATATATTCTTACACATTCCATTACGTGACAAGGACAGAGATGAAGTTAGATTTCTGTTTCCAGAACTTGGTTCAAATCAAATTGAGTCGTACAAGTTTCAAGTCTACAGATTTAAGTGTGTGATGTTTGGAGTAAACGTGAGTCTTTACTTACTCTTCACAACGATTACGCATCAAATCGAGAAATATCGTGAACAGTATCCAGCAGCAACTGAAATGCTTGACACTCATCTCTACGTTGATGACGTAATTAGTGGTGCTGATGACATCTCCCAAGCTTTAAAAATATCAAAGGATGCTGATACCATCATGAAAGATGCTAGCATGAAATTACGCAAATGGAATTCAAATGATCAAGCCTTAATGAAAACATGGGAATACGAAGGCCTTGAGACACATCCTCGTAACTCGGAAAACAATTCTCGAGTCCAATCATCAAAAGTTTTAGGGATACCATGGAATGTCATCCATGACTATTTCACATATTCATGGATGACATTCCATGAATATGAGAAAGGACTGCTAGAATTGGATACATCAAAACCTATCACAAAAAGAATCGTGCTACAATCAGCTGGTAAAATATACGATACTGTTGGATTTTTATAACCTTACAAAATTAAGCTCAAATGCTTATTACAAGAACTTTGACTAAGAAAATTAGCCTTGGATGACAAGCTACCACCAGATATTTATGCAACATGGTTACAATGGTGGTCAGAACTTCCTCTTTTGTCCGAATAAAGATTCCACGAATGATCCTCGATTCCAGTGCAGGAGATTCAAGTGAAATCCAAATCCATACCTTACCTAATGCTAGCCAAAGAACATACGGAGCCTCCACCTTTTTTAGAGTTAAGCACAAGGACAGAATCAGTGTTGATCTCTTAACATCTAAAAGCCATGTTGTACCTCTGAAAAGGTTATCCCTGCTCAGATTGGAACTGATGGGTGCTCTACTTGCTGCATGCTTAACAAAGGAAGTTTAGAAAATAATAGATCAGGAATGTCCAACTACTGTCTTTTTCTGGAAGGACTCTCAGATCACTTTAAATTGAATCAAAGGTCCAAGCCATAAATGGAAAACCTTGTGACAAATAGAGTTCAGGAAATCCAATCCCTCACCAATCCGAATTCGTAGTACCATTGTTCAGGCAAGGACAACCTAGCAGATCTCCTTACAAGAGGAATCAATGTTGAAGCTCTTTCAACAAACTCCAAGTAGTGGAATGGACCCTCATTTCTGAGTCAAACTAACTTCCCGACCAATGGACTAGATGAAGCGATACCAAAAAGATTGTATTCAGCAAAAATGAAAAAGAACTCAAATCCTGAAAATAACATTTCCCTGACAGTGACAATTACTCAAAATGATTTCTTTGAGAACATAATTAATATATCAAACAGTTATGTAAAATTAATTCGAGTTATAAGTTTTATTTACAGGTTCATACATAACTACAGAACCAGAAGTGCAAAGATAAAAGGACCCCTTACTTCAACAGAGGTAAGTTATGCTGAAAATTGGCTGCTCCGCTTATTACATGAAAAAGAGTTCCCCGAAGAAATGCATAAATTGTTGGCAGGTGAGCCTATTCCTATAAGAAGCAAGTTAACTTTTCTTAATGTCTTTCTTGATGGGAATAATATTATTAGAGTTGGAGGCAGACTTGCAAATTCAAATTTGAATGAGAAGTCTAAATTCCCAGTGATTTTACCAAGTAAACATATTTTAACTGACATTATATTGTGTTATTATCATAAAAAATATTTGCATGCAGGACCCCACTCACTTTTATATCTTGATCGTCAGAAATAATTGTCGTAGAATTATTCATGAATCTGCAATTTGCTTCAAAAATAAGCCTATCATATCAAATCAAATTATGGTAAGTTCCGAGTTGTGAACTTCCGAATGCCAAATAGAAACATATTGAAGAGAACAATTAGAAACCTTTGCATATTACATGTATGAAATTTTGTAATTAGTAATTATTGTTTGTATATAATTCAACTTTAATCATATTTAAGTATTGCAAAATGTAGTGTGTATTTTGTATTTAAGTATTGTAAACATATGTGTTTGTGTATTTGTATTGAAATTTTATTTCAAAGGCGGGACTGTTATGACCTGCGTGTGCAGATGGTGCTAGTAGTCATATTCTTGTTTACAATTTGCATTATTATTCCTTTAGACATCAGTGAAGGAGCATGACATACCAACCGTCGCTGAAATAAATATTCATTTTTAGTATACAGTCCACAGCTCTTTGTTTGAATAGATAAGTTTCAAATAACTCAAAGACTATTCATAAACCCTTTCAGAACAGCATTTGGTTTGATGTTCGAGTGAAAGATTCTTCAGCACCTATTTGGCGCATAATTTCTAGAACAACACCTGTTTCATGACCATTGCAAGCCCCTGAAATTATGATATTCAAGAGAAATGGTTACTGAGTTCCATAAAGTAATCGCTTTACAGAATGCTCTTACTGCACTTGCTACACAAGGCCACTGTCAAAGACAAGCAGTAAGCTCCACTGCTGTTCCTCACAGAAATTTAGCTTACGTTTGAAAAAATCTAGACAACAATGCTGAACAATCTGCTTGCTCGTAACATCCGATCCATACACTAAGCACAACTGACAAAGAATCATGATTGGCACTACCTTCTGTGTAATCAAAAGCTTTGTCATAAGCCTCCTCTCGCAGATGGAGAAGAAATGAGAGCCAACATCTTCCCACACTGCAATGATGTTTCTGTAGTAATTAAGAAATCACAACAGCCACAAGTGATAGCCACACCTACAATCTCCCTGTCTTGCACCTTTTCCAGTGCTATGGTTTAGCAATATGGGAAACTCACTTTCTTTGATGACTCTCATACTATATATATATATATATATATAATTTGTATGAATTCCTCCATACATGTTTAGAAGTAAAATATATTTTTTTTCTAGTTGGTTTTTCTTTAACTTCAATTATTACTATTCATGGTTCTTCCTTACTTATAAGTCTTTAATGCAAAGTAAAATAGTGAAGATTACCGATTCTATGATGCGAAGAACAGCTGGTTCCGTCAAACCAAACAAATCATCTCCAGATATGAAATCAGGAAATATTTTAATAGTTTTTGCTTGTCTTCGCATCTTTTCAATAGGATAGATGACTTTCTGCCAAACAGCTAAAATGGAAAGGAAAAAAGAAATAAAATGAATCAAACCTGAAAATATTGATTCATACAAAAAAAAAAAATTCATTGTAAATTATATTTAAATTGTTATTGTATCAACTTTCTAGGGACAAAGAGAAGAAATTTTTAAATAATGACATACATATGTCTGTTTAACATAGAAAGAATAGTAATAATTAATTTGATATATTGAGAATTTTTCTTATCACTTTCTACATTTATAAACATTGTGAAAATCTCAGAATTAAAATCAGACATCAATAAAAAAAAAAAATGTTTCTGCCTTTTAATATGTTTCTATCAAAAGGATTGTGTTTTAATTACAAAAATAATTACTTTGTAGGAAATGCCCATTTCCTACAAAATATACTAAATTTTTTGATACAATACACTGATTTGATACAAGACAGATATTTTCTTAAATTGCAGATAAATAATAAAAAAAAAAGAATCAGAATATAATATAAATTGATTATAAAGATCCAATGTTTAAAAATTAATCTTGTATTATGAAATATTTACAATCAAAGAATAATCAACGAATTTAGGAATAACAAGTTGTTTTGTATTATGACATTTTTCTTTTTTGCTCTTTCTGAAACTATCGCAACAAATAGAGGATTCTTGATGAAAAACAAGAATTTTGTGATAACAATCTTCTGATTAGAAATATGAACAAAGAAAAATCCTACAGACAGTATTTCAATACAAAAACAATATTTATAATGAATTCAAACCTTTTGCTGTTTTGTCCTTTAGTTCAAGTTCTTTTTGATCAACTTCTTTCACATGAATACAGAATTCCGGTTTGCCACTTAATTCGTTTATGGTACATGTATACTGACTCCTCCTACCTAGTTTTCTCATGCTCCAGTACATTCGTATAACTTTGTAGCCAACCTTAAATACATGATTAAATTATATAAATTTATCTTGTATGACATTTAAAGCAAAAAATAAAATGCATTAAGAAAGTAAAAAAAATAATTTAGTAACTGGAAGCTCAAAAAATTTGTTAATATTTGAAAAATGAATATTTCAACAATTTCTCCTAATTAAAAAATGGTTTTGAAAACAAATTAAGTTTTTATATTTAGAAGTATATGGTGAAGGAAGACAAATAATATGTTAGCCCCCTCCCCCCGCCAAAAGAAGAAAAGAAAATTGAGACAATAGTTTTTATTAATTAACCCTAAGATAACTAAACATTTCTCAAATCGATTACTAATCCCTAACAGTTTTGAGAATTCGAGATGTTCCTACATCTTGTGCTTGTACCACCTCTATTCACAGTACTTTTATAACTACTAAAATTAGTTATCCAAAGATGATAAGCACAGTTGTACACTTTTCATTTTTGGAGATTTGCTTAATCATCACCTAATAGTAGTAATGTTTAGTGATAATCTGCAGAAGTTTGAAACATTCCAAAAATAAATTTTGAATATTGAAAAGTCCAGAAAAGTGCTGCAAGCAAGCACATAATTTGTACTTTATCCATTTAAGAAATGCAGAATGTGACAAAACATGTATCCAACAACTGCAATAAGGTTATTTGTGGTGAGCCTACTTTTAACAACTGCCAAGAATATAAATGCTAATTTTACCATCATTTTTGTTTTTTAATTGATATATCATAATACTTCTCTTAAAATATGCTAATTTATTTGAAATAAAAGTAAAGGATTTATAAAACTATATTAGTTTTTAATTCATAGTCTATGCATCAAATGATTAGCTACAAAACAACATTCATTTAAGTTTAGTTATCTATGGTTAATAAAACCTGATGTCGTTTTTTACAAAACATTCCAATGTTATAAACCAAATAAAATACATATGGATGGAAAAAAGTTGTCCAGTTAAAATAGAAGTTATAGAGGTATCTTAAGTGGTACACAAAAGATTTAGTTTGGAGGAGGAGAGGGGGAATAAAACACTGAAAAGTTGAACACTTGATGATATGAATGTAATTATATATAACAGAATATCCTCCTTTCTTATAAATAGAAATGCAAGTACTTACTGGGTAAATACAATTAGTGTTATGAAATGCTTGAATCTGTGTGGGTAGTAATTGTCCAATATTGAGGAAAATGAGACTACCAATTCTCAGCACAAATTTTTCATCTTGAATCATGCTATATAAAAAATAATTAATTTTTGAAATAATAATGGCCAAAAACTTAATACAGGTAAGCAAAAATTTAAATAGAACCCTTTAACACAGTTATTTCTACAAATTACTTTAAAAAAAAAAAAAAAAAAAAAAATGAGCTATAAAATCCTATTTAAAAAACATACAAGAAATAAATAGAAATTCTTTAAAATATAAGATATAAATAGAAATTCTGTCAGATATACAAAATATTTTAGAATACTTCACAAAATATAATTATTTTCTGGAATATTTACTAAAAAAGAACATAAATCTTTATACCCAATTTGGATAGTATTTTAATTTTAAAAACTAATTTCTACAAAAATACCCTGTTTCCACTAAAACACAACTTTCAGATTTAAAATCAGTGTTAAATTCCTAAATGTTATAGCAATAAAAAATTATTCCGAAATAATACAATTTCTTTTACAATTTACATACAAAATATAAGATATTTTGGATACAGAACAGTTATTTCAAATTTTATATAAAATAATTTCTACATTCATAAATAAACTTTCATCTTCCATTTTTCTCTGAAGGCTTACAAATTTTCCTCAAGTAACAAAACAAGTTTTAAAATAATACCTTGCAACTTGTTTATGCTCTTCTCTGTTAATATAAACTCTTCTGAATACAGCAACAGAATCTAGTTTATTTTCCATGTTTCCACGATGAGCATGTTGTGGGCAAAGAACAGTCTAGATATAAAAAGAAATCACATTAATGCAAGGCAATAGAAAGGACATACAGTATTAAAAAATATACTATCAGTATTTTAAAAAGCAACTTGTTTATAAAGAAATACATATTCCTTTGAAGCTTTGAAAGTTAGGTAGTTTTTTTTTTAAGCTTTCATACTCAGATGACAAGTTTCTAAAATTAATCAATACAAATAGGAAAACTACTTTAAATAAGAAATCAGTAATTTTACCAGTCTATTAACCCAAACAAAACTCGAAGATTTCAACAAAAAGAAAGTCAACACTTCAAGAGTTTTTTATAACACTATACTGAGGTTAGAAGTTTGAACTCAGCAGATAATTAATAATTTTATTTCTTTAAATATTTAGTCTTATTTATTAGGATAGTTCAGTAATTTTAGCTTAAAGAAATTTCTACAAAAATACCACCTGATTAACTTAAAAATCCTAAACAAAAGAAATGCTTAAATTATTATTATATAATCAATAAATGATTAAACATGTAAATCATTAATGTATGATCATAAAATTACATCCAATTAATACTTATCATATTTAAATGAAAACAAGTTTTTATTTAACTTTAAGTACTGATGTTTGTACATTTGAAATGCTACCCATATTTTAATTGTAAACACTACATTCATATTTAAATCTTAAAAACCTCCATTATGAGCGTAAGAAAAAAAAACCATTTAAACTTTAAAAAAATACACATAATGCTTACAAGAGATATTTAAAATTATGTTTTATTATGAGAATTTAAACTGAAAAAAAAATCTACCTTATCTTTGAAAAATGAACATTGCTCTTTTCTAGCACACGGAAAATGATAGATGCTGGGGCATCTTGTTTTAAAACACCTAACTGAAGCTCCTTGTTTGTGACAGAAGCAACAATTTAAGTGTCTTGATCTCTTGATAGCTGTTTCTACATTCATTAGTGCTCCATTTACAGTTTCATACACTTCAGCAGACCATAATGCACAGTTTAAGTGGACCCATTTGTTAACATCAACATTAAGTAACCTAGAAGTACAAAATATAAAGTATCTCTTTTAGGGGAAGCAAGTTGAAAAACTGGAATGCAAATACTTGGGGGGGGGGGAAATAAAGATACAAATTTCTCCAAAAGCACAACATTAGCCATATGAAAGCTTCATAATATGAAAAATATTTTATGAATAGTGGCAGGTTAATACATAAATATCAAAAAGCATGTGGCAGGAATTTTAAGATTCAAAGAGAAGGCCACCAGAAGAGTATGAATATACATACACATTAGCAATTTTAATAATTTCATTCATAATATCTGTATGGTGGATTTTAAAAGCATTATGTTAATTTTTAAATGGTAAGGGTTAAATGTTAAGAATAATAAAGCTTTAAAAAGTATTATTTTAAAAAAAAAGCATTATATAATAAGTAAAGTATTATAATTTAAAAAATCAGTAGTCTAAAAAATAAAATCTACAAGGGTTTATTGAAAAATATTGATTAATAAACAGGCTGTAAATAAAGGAACACACACACACACAAAACCATCCTTTAAATTGCTTTCTCTCCATTGTAAATAGACTACTCAAATGCCTAGAACTAACTGATTAACATGAATAAGGACACAATACAAGAACTAACCAAATGAAACATAAGATTCCACATACAATGTTATTCAAAATCATTAGAGTTACTATTTACTCTAGTTTCAATTATTCCTTTTGGAGAAAAAAAGAAGGGGGTAGTCAATCTAGGTCTGTTAATTAGTCTTGTCAGAAAAAAAATAAGTGAACAAAATAACTATAGTTACTTAGGTTATAATAATTAATACAATTAGAAATTTTATTGTCAATGAGTGTAACTGTATTATCAGAAACATGACATTCTAATTAAATTTCAATATGACTTGGTTACTTTTATGATATCAAATTTTTAATTTCACTCTGTTTCCAATTATTATATAAGATATGTATAAAATTCACATACACACATGCTCCTTCCCATAAAAAATTACTTCATTTTGAGAATTTTAAGAAAAAATAGAAGATTTAAATCTTATCTAACATGTGCCAATAGAAAAAAAAAAAATTGAGAAATTGGATACTATACTTGGGTTGGAAGGGGGAGAAGCAATACAGAGAACAAAAACTTGAAATGATATTAAGGTTTAGATCCCACTCTACAAGTATTCCTTGGTGTTGAAAGAACTCAAATGGTTAAGATATATTGATCAAATGACAGATATTAGTACTGTGGATGAGTCAGAGTCAAAATTATCAACATACAACTTACTTAAGTGATCAATATAAAAGGATCAATCTTATACGGAATATAATGTGATAAACTGACTATCAAAATTGAATTAATTTGCAGAAGTCAATGCTGAAGCTCTATTGTACATAAAACATTATCTAATGTGTTTAAGTATATAAATTCAGCACAAAATTTGAATATGAAACCAATTTTATGATTCCTCTCCTTTACCTAGCAGCTCCATTAGTATCACCATCACCAGTACCATGGCAGAAAATACATTTTCTTTCATCTTTTGGCATCTGAGAAGGTTTAATTGTGTGATAAAATGGACGAACAGCCTAAAAAAATGGGGTGTTATTATTTATTTAATTTATGCAACACTTATTTTAAGAAATCAAAATATATAATTTTGGAAACTAAATCTCAAAAATAGAATTGAAAATAATCAAATTACTGCTTTTAAGACAGAATGCATTACTTTTTTTTAAAACAAATTCTTCTTTAGCATTTAAAACCCCTCTTCTACCTGAATATTAGCAAAGTATGATGTATTTTTCTTCATATAAAAAACCTAACATAACATTTTATCATGATCTACAATCTATACTCATTTGTTTTAATATAAGACAATTACTTTTTTCAATAGTTTCAATATTTACAGTAAATTTTATATAACAATATATTCATAATGAAATTTGAAAATAAATTACAAATTCAGAAAATAAAAAAAAGATGGACATGAATCCAGGTGATGTGTTGTTGTAATTACATTTTGTCGTCAAGTGTTACAATTTTTTAAAAAAACCTTCACACGATTTAAAAACAGAATACAGATTTTTAAACATTCTATTAAGTAACACATATATAATACCAAATTATACTAGTTGAAATATCTCTTTAAAATATGAAGAACTTTCAAAAGATTTTTTTTTTTTTTTTTTTTGTTGTTGTTGAAAGCTATTTCAATACTAAGAGGGGAGGGGGGAATCTATGAAATAAATTGGCACAGAATATCCGCAATACAAATGATCTTCCCCTTCCCTTCTTCTTTCTATAAAGACAATTTTTTTCTACAAAACACACAACAATTTTAAATTTTGAGAGGTACTTTTTTTTTTTCAAGTTTTAAATATATAAACCTTTCAAAAAGAGAGGAAAAATGATAAATTGTTTAAACAGTTTTTTCAATGAAACAGCAAACAAATTATTATTTTTAAAAATAGAGTTGCATTGCCTATTTAAAAAGAAGCTTCCTTCATTAAATTTCTTAATATAATAAAAATTGAATAAGAAAGATATATTTAAATATAGAATTACGAAGCTATTTTATTTTACTTACAAGATAGTAGTTAATAAAGATTAAAATAAAATTAAACATATAATTGGTTTTGATATTATAACTGAATTCAAATATTTCTAGCAATATGACTAAAAACAATATTCTACAACTTAATGTCTTTATTTGAATCCTGAAACTGGAAAGATAATTTAATGAAATAAGGGTATTATTTAAAACACAACATAAAAATATTGAATACCATACCTTTTCTGTTTCTTCCTTACGCTTTGATTTAATGTTATTTTCAGCATCTGGAAACCAGTATTTATATTTTATGCTTCTCCATTTTTTGAAAGCTGAGTCCTATTGAAATCAATACAGCTGAGTTAAATCATAAGGTTACAGTACTAAGATTTTATCAATTTTAACTTAATTTTCCCATGACTTCAGAATATATATATATATATAATTATTGCACTTTTGTTCCAGAGTATTTTAAAAATTAGGAAATTCATTAATTAATGAAAGAGTAATTTAAACAGAACAAATAACTTTAAATGACAAAATGTAAAATTTTTGAATCAAAAAAATTCCTCTGAAAATTATACAAAAGCATAATAAATCCATTTTCTTTTGTTCTTTCTGTTGTAATATGAAGAAACTATTATTTCAGATAAGATCAACAGAAGAAACAAAAAAATATTAAGTCAGAACAATGGGTTTTTTTAAAAGTAAAATATTATTTCTAAATCAAATTTTAAAATTTCAATAATCACTTGCTGATAAAGTTTTTTATGCTCATATACATTTAAAAAAAAAGTTCTTACCATTTCTTCACATATGTCCATTTTTTCTAATGATAAGTCCATATTAAACTCTGGATTTAAGGAAGTATTGTTATCATTTTTCCCACTTAAATCTATCCGTAAGTCATTACTTTCATTCTCTTCATCAATATCCATCGATTCAAGCTTTAACAAATCGAGTGATTCCGGTTTAATGTCTTCAGCTATAGTTTTCAACAAATCTTTATCATCTGCAATAAAACATCCCAAAGAATCTTCTGCATTTGTGATATTTTTATCATAAATGCTATCTCCAATGTGATCAACAACAGCTGCAGCACCCTAATAGAAACAGGTATCTTTTTTTATATACATATATTAAATATATGTCTAATAATACAATTTCGTTTTTTATATATATTTTAAACCGCCACAGAATGAATGTTTAAACAATGGATATTTAGAATAAATAACATACATCTATATAAAATTGAATGATAATCAGATTAACAGATGAAATATATCAAAATTAATATTGAATATTTCTAAGCTTCATAACATTATTTCAGCGATGAAATACCAAACAACTAATCACACACAAAATGATTTTTACATAAACATTCATTCATAAATATCACCTTTTAAAGTTTGGCTCAGAAGTAATTTTAATATAGATCAAATACAAACAATAAATGATAATAAAAAAATTGTAACAAAATTACTATCATTTTTTGAATCTCAATATACAGTCTTCAAAATATACTACTTCATAAGGTTGTGAATCTTTAAAATAGCCAATAAATGACAAATCCAAAGATTCGTATTTCATTTTTATGCCTTCTTCAAGAGAAAGTTATTTACAAACAGATTTGATTTAGTGACCCACCATAAACAATTATAGTCACCATAAAAGGTGCAGGTATTGATTGAAGCACACAGCAAAATATTATTAGAAGTTGCTCAAAAACTTTATGTGCCAAACTTCTCATTATATTTTTATACAAGAAATGCATTTAATTTTCTGTCGAACACAATGAATTCATCACTCAAAAATTTGCAGCAGTGACCTAGATACTTAAAAGCTTTCTCTCTAAATATATATATATATGCACACGTTAAAAAACTTAAATTAATTACTTAAAACAATATCAATGCTAAAAGCACAAAAAATTTTGAAAATGAGTTTTTATGCTGTTTTATAATTAATCAAAAAAATAATGTGATTTATTACAAGATCAGAGAAATATCACACATAATTTTAAGGTGTCTCTCATATATCTTATATTAGTTATATAAACTAGCAGAACTATATTACATGAATAAATGTAATTCTTCATAGACAAATTGAAGATGAATAATCACAACAAAAATGTAATAAGAAATACATATGATTTAAATGTCACATACTTAAAAACAGTTTCTAACAGAATTTTCAGAGGTAAGCAGTTAAAATACACAGCAAATATGCAAGTATTTTTTAAAAATAATTTTTAAAAGAAAACCATAAAATATTTCAATATTAGCTTATTTAAAAATGTAATTAATATTAATATTCTATATTATTAAATTGAAAAACAACAATAATTCTTGTTTATTTAAAATTACAACAAATGCCTCTTAAAAAAGAAGCTATTCAACAATTTTTAGAATATAATCATGTCTCAAGAAATCTGAAGGTCTATAAACGCTCATTTATTAACACACATTTTTCAGAAAATCAGACCAGACTGGAAAAATTATTTTGCTCACCTTCTCCTCCATCACAGCAGTTGATCTATGAGTTAGAGCAAATTGCATGTAACAGTTTGTACTGCAAAATATAACCTCATCTTCATCCTAAAATTACAATATCAGATAATGAGTCTCACACATGTAGCTTTCAACAAAAGCCTTTTACTCAATTAAAATAAAATTACTAAAAGATAAGTTTCAAAAATGAAATGAATAAGACTTTTTAAAGAAAAAGCATCATGTAACATTCACTTACAAAAGTTACTTGTTCTTCCTTAGACATGCAAGTTAAATCAGCAGTTTTCTTTCGTATACCAGCACTTAAAACAACTATATCACAATGACGACAAAATCGTGGCTTGCCATTAAGAAGAGAATGGATGCTGACATCAGAATTTTTAGCTGGATAAAAAAGGGGAGTTTCGAAACTTACAAATACTGATATATAAATTGCAAATTTTTACACAAGTAAATAATCATGAATATGCATGCTTATTTTATACAATAACAGATTTACAATATTTTTAATATCTATTGGAAAAAATTAATTAATAAACCAAAACCTTTAATTTTTAAAAGTAAAGTTTTTGCAATATCTATACTGACTTGTTATAAAAACATAATCAAATATGTGCAATAATTAGGGACATTTTATCTTAAAATAACAATACAATTTTCAAAATTTCGCACTTATAAAATTAAGGACAAGGAACAAATAATACAAACTGTTTATTAAATTTATGCACCCACCACCAACTTCTGTAAATGTGTATCATACTTTTCAACTTTAAAATAACTTGAGATAAAAACCAATGCTTTTAAATGGTGGCAAAGTTTATTTAAAAAAAATTATTGAAATATTAGATAAAACTTTGTAAAAAAACCTCATCTCTCTCTCTCGTCTTTAAGATAACTCTCTCTGTGTAATTCAATATATCTTCCCCAGATGGCGCCACACAAACTACGTTATTTAAAAAATTATTGAAATATTAGTTGAAACTTGTCACAAATGTATAAATATTGCATTGTTAGGCGAGTAAGATTGATTCCCAAAGTTTCAGAGCTCTAGCTTGATGGGAAGTTGGTTAAATTAACAATCAAAAATTTGATGACACACACACACCAAGTGAAATACAGAAAAACGTTGTAATAAATAACAATAGCCAAAATAAATTTTACAAATAGAAATGTTAAACTAAAAGTAGAAAAATACTATTACTTTTAATTAATATTAATTTATAACAGTTAGAAAAATTGATTTCTGAAAATTGTTATAGTAAGAATATTAAAAAAAATGCAAAATTACTAAAAACATGTTAATAGTAACGTAAAAAATTTAACAATATTTAATATGTAAAAATAAGACTTCATTTCAAAGACTTCATGCAATTACTACAATGGTCTTAATAGAAAAAGGCTCAGCGAAACCTACAAGGCATGAATCAAGAAAAAAGAAATATCTGATAGAAAAGTCCAGAATATAAGGAAAAAGCTATGCAAACTGCTGTTGCATTTGGACCAAGAAATGCTTGTTTATTCTGATGTTATGGAACCAAGTGAAATATATAAAAACATTGTAAAAAAAAATTAACATTTTCATCATACAAATACACTGGTGTTCAGAATTAAGAGAACTCGGATATTTTTTTCATATTTCATGAAAAGAAATGAAAGAAATGTAAAAATACTGCTTCAAAACAAAAATGCAAATCTTCTATATTGAATACACAAGCGTATATGTAGGTGTGGGCGGAACTAGTCAAAAAACGGAATTTATAAGCCCTCGTGCCAAAATCTGCATTTCATTCACTAGTGCTGAATTTCTTGGTGTTTTTTTACAGCAATCGCTTGAATTAAAATTCAAACAGTAAAACTAATTATCCATCAACGATTAGATAATAGAATGAGGTGGAGAATTGTGTGCAGGTTAGAAGCAGGCCAGTCTCAAATCCACATTTGCGGAGAATTCGATTTAATGCCTTGCGTCATGACCAACTGATGGAAACAGTTTCAGGATACTGTATCCATTGAGAGAAAGCCTGGGCAAGGTCGTCCAAGAGCCACATCAGTCAGAGAAGATTGCCAATTATAACGAGGCATAACAGGGATGCTACAGCTTCTTAGGTCTCTCATGAGTTGCATGCGGCCACAGGAACCCAAGTTTCAAGGGTAACTGTTTCCAGAAGATTTCATGAGTAAGTGTTTTTAGAAAGAGGACCTATTGTTTGCAATCCTGCTCAGTTCTGCAAAAAGGAAAGTCCACTTAGAATGATGCAGAAATCATAAAGATTGGAGCATGGATCAATGGGCAACCGCTCTCTTCACTAATGAGTCCCAGTTCAGCCAAACCATTGATTCTCCCTGTACTTTCATATGGAGAGAAACAGCAACCCACTACTTTCCCTAAAATGTCCGAGAAATTGACCATTACAGCAGTGGAGGCTTGATGGTCTGGTGAGGCATCATGTTGGATGGTCGTACACATCTCCATGTCTTTGAAAGAGGCACTGTGACTGCTGAGAGGTATAGGGAAGAGGTCTTGGAGCCCTATATTCACCTTTTAAGGGGTGCAGTTGGTCCTGATTTCCCTTTAATGGATGACAACGCGAAGTCACATAGACCTCAGCTGGTCGACAAATTTATGGAAAGTGAGGATATTCACTGGATGGATTAGCCAGCCATATCTCCAAGCTTCAATCCTATAGAGAATGCCTGGGATGCTCTGGGGAGGGCAATTGTAATTTGCAACCCCCTCTGAGAATCATCCAAGACTTGAAAACCGAGTTTCTGAACGAGTGGGACCAAATGCAACAGAAACTCTCTTATTTCCAGCATAAAATCATGGAGTGAGGCCTATATATCTGCAAGAGAGAACCAGACTCCCTTTTAACTTATTTTTTTGTTCTATTCAGCAACTACTGTTTCATGCCTTGCGACTCTGATGAGTGTTACGCACGATCATACATGTGTATTATAACTGTTGAATTCTTATTTTTTTGTATTATATCAACCCAATGTATAAATCAAATTTCATTAAAATCTGTCCAGTAGTTCAAGAGAAAATCGACCAAATCCGAAAATTCTCTTAATTTTGAACATCAGTGTAGTTACTGCACAAAAATGCCATTTTCAGAATTTTTTTAAATAAAGCTTTATGAAACCACCATAATATTCTAGTCTTCCATTCCCATTTGCAAATTGTGTCATTATTGTGTAATTTTAATTTTTAAAAACATTAAACTGTTTTGCCTATTTCATTCTGAATCAGATTAATATTTGGTCAATGAAAATTTAAAAACTAAAAGAAATTTTTTTAAATAACACAGGTTCTTAGTTACAATGTATGAACAAATTATTTTTTCTATGAAATGTCCTTACATATGCGATACAAGCCCAGTTTCTGGCTTGGAGGAGTAGCGGTTCTTTCTACAATTTCATAAGAGGCTGGAATCGGTATTTTTAGAAGATCAGCAAGGGCTGTTAAAACTCCACAGATATCTTCTGCAGCAGCTGATGATAAAGTCAGAGTCACAGCAACATTACCAGAGTCTTTAAGAGGTGCTGAGTAACCCCCAATTCCAGACATTTTTGTTTTCAATAAACCTATTTCTGGCTTATCGTCAGGAATATTTTCTTTGTCCTGCGAAAATATATGTGTATTAGAATATAAAATACTTACCTATGTATAAAAAAATAGACATATATAATATATATATATATATATAAATTTAAAAAATTATCTTTTATTCTAAAAGAGATAGTATTTAGCAAACCACAAATAACACTAAAATTAAAAATCATATCTGCTTAAGTTTTTTTTTTTCAAATACAGGGGGAAATTATAAGAATTTTAATGGATAATCCTCATTAAATATGCATAAGAAACATGATGAATAGCAGAAATCATGATTTGGGTTTGATTAGAATTAAGATTGAGCTAGTAGTAACACAAGATCTATTTGCAATCGTCCTCTTTATTTTAAGCCATGTTTAAATTATGATGATAACACTCAAATTAGCATTTTAATATCCGCATCATATCAATGATAAGACTTTGAGCTTCCTATGATTGAATATCCATTACCCTACTACAGGACAATCATTGAAAATACCAGACTTGAACCTGTTACCTATCTGTCACAAACATGTTTCTCCCTTAATGGCCCAAATAGAAATCATGAAAGAGCAGAAATAGTCCATTAAGATTCAATGCCAAAAAAAAAAATAATAATCAAAATACCTTCTCCTCATCAATATCTTGCAAAGATAATTCGTTCCATGGTTTTGGTTGCACTGAGAAGAATAAAACAAAATAAAAATTATTAGTTTGAATGCAAATTTTAGAATTAGAATAAAACTCTTAAATACAATAATGAGTTTATGTTTTATTAGTTAGTTTACTTTATTATTATATATTAATAGTTACACTTACAGTCGGAAATAATAACAAAGCTTCATTAATTTAGATACATATAATTAGCATAAAAATTCATATACATTCCTATTTATTTACAGAGTAAGTAAATAAATAAACTTACATCTTATTGGTATAGGATACATTAAAGGTATAACAGGGGACCCATTCCTTTTCTTTTCAGGAAGCAAGTGATCAATAAATACTAACATGGGAAACTTGCAACCAGGTTCAAACAAACAAGATTCAGGAGAAGATGATGAAACTACAGTATCTGGACTACCAGCATCCCTGAAATCATATGTTTTTCAATTTACAACACTAAATGAGCAAGTTACTAATAACTTTTAAGAATTAAATTACCAGTTTGATAAAAAAAAAAATTAGCTCTAAATTTTTTTAAATCAATTGATGAGTCAAAAAATAAGTATAAAATTAAATTACATTTTTGAAATCTCAAAACACTATGCATGTTAATCAAATGAAGTATTGTATAAATACAATACTCAAGACAGATTTCAAACTAGTACTGAATGCTTGAGATTTGCAACATTACTTGTAAGGGTTGAATAACTTTTCTTTCAATACAAAATCAGTTATAAATAAAATGATCGTAAAAAAACAAGCATTGTGATTCAATGAAATATAACACAGGGTTAATAAATTTTAAAGAGCAAAATTTTTTAAAGAATTTGAGTAATAAGTTTTATTAGAAATGTGTGGGTGTGAATAACCATAGGTACTAAACAATGAAATTTCAGAATTTTATTAAGTACATAAAATACTCTTACCTAAAAACATTAAAAGGCTCTTTTTCAATATTTGACTTCAAAATCAATGATACCTCATTATTTTCTATTGCTAAAGAAAGAAATTGATGAAGTACATTTATTAAATTTCCAAGTAAATATGTTTATACATAATATGTTTCAAGTAAATATGTTTATACATAATATGTTTCAAGTAAATATGTTTATACATAATATGTTTCAAGTAAATATGTTTATACATATGTTTCAAGTATATATGTTTTGAATATTTACAAACACACACAATAAAACTCACAAAGAAATGAATTAATAAACAAATCTGAATAATTGGATGGATGACAAGAAAAAGGTTTCCAAAAAGACGGCAAACAAAAGAAAGATAGTCATGCGACCAAAATTTACACTATCTGTCAAGTGTAAAAGAAAAATGTATTATGTCACTTAATATAATAATGCAGTAATTTTTCATTGAGTGGAAAAAGAATAATATTCAAGAAATATTATCTTTATTCCACTCACTACCTTACAAAAAATACTTTTATCAAATCTGTTTCTTTGTCTCCAATCATCCAATCAATTACTTTAAATTCCGGATAATTTAAACCACACAGCTAACATTTCTACTTTTAAGATATTTTTCAAGAAATATGGTGCTCATTTGATACAACATTAAGATTTAAAAAATTTAATCTCCCACTCCAAAAAATGATTCTACAGATATCAATAATTTATATCTTTTAATTTTTTCCTCATCCATATGATTCCAAAACAAAGATTAAAGATACCTTTATTCATTCCAGGGAATTCTTGATTGTAAAATCCTCTATAAGGTGGTGAAGATGGAGGCAAAATAGCTGTTGAGGCAGGAGATTCTTTAGCATAAGGATGACAAGTATAAATATCACTTTGGCCTGGAATGGTAGCACTGCCATATTTTCCTTTCAATTGATGTTCTAAAATATGAGATACATATTAAAATTATTTTTGAAATTGAAACTGATCATGAATATTACAAAAATAATAAAGAATTACACATAAGCTGATCCTATTATATCTTACGTGAAATAAACATACACATATATAGTATTTAAAGTGATTTGTGTTTAACAAAAAATATTATTAAGTAAATAATAGTGAAAAACTTATTTCTTATAAATTATAATAGTGATCAATTTTATTTTAAATCAACATTCTTTTCCTTTTATAAATGATGCACACAATTCATCAGTATACAAAAATAATTTTTAGGAAATAAATTAAAGCTATAAACAAGAATTTAAACAATCAATAATTTCTTTAATAAAAAATCTATCATATAAGTTAAATATTTTTTTCTTTTAGAGGTTTAATTTTATATTAAAAATATTTAAAGTAGAAAATATATTCTTCTCAACCTAAACAATTTTGACTCACAAAGGTTTTGAATCAATTTCAATTTTTCCACCACTCCATTAATTAAAAAAAAAAAAAAAAAAAAAAATAGCTCAGTTCAAGACAAAATAAAATAGAAAATCAGTAACAAAAATACAACTTCAAATACATTTTACAAATTTTACCTAAAAACACATTTTAAAAAATAAAAAATTAGATTCAAGAGAACACAATAAGAGTTTGAATAATATATATATATGATAATGAGCAAAATGAGCCTAGTAAAGTAAAGAAAAATTTCATAAGAGAAAATTGAGAAGCAACATAATAAATAAATTGAACACATTATCTTACCTTTAACATTCAGATCACCTGAACCAAAAACAGGAATTGCTGAATAGTTGGGCTGAATAGTAGGCTCCAGTATCCTTAGAGGTGGTAAATTAGTCAATTTATTCATTAATGTTTCAACATAATTTTCGTAGCCCTCTTCAAGTTTTGAAGAACTTCGCCGGCATTTTTTCTTAACAACCACTCCCTCAGGTTTTGCCTGTTGTTCTAATTTCTTCTTTTTTGGACGCTTTCGTTTGATGGGTTTGGCTTTTTCACCAGGAGGAGGTGTGGGTTCTTTATCTAACTGAGCTCTGCGTATATCTGTAAATAAAAAAAACCAGTTTTCTCTCAAATAACTTTTCTTTCATCATTACACAATAACAACACTGAGACACATCGTTTTTAAACATTCCAAACTAATTAATCATGTTATTTATAAACATTAAATAATTTTTACTTATTAATCATTTTTCAACTCTTTGAAAATTATATTTTTAAAAAAGCATTTCATATCTCCAATATTCATTAATAAGAGCACATCAAATTGCAAAAAACAAAAACAAAAAATCTGATAAATGTTCAGTTTTATTATTATGCACCACCACGTTAGAATAAAAAATAAGATTAAATTGAGAGATTTAACAAATTATTACAGATTTATAAATAAGACCTTCAAACAATATATAAACAAAACCAGTGAAAGCTCTATTTCAAATTTTCTTTTCAATCCCATTTAAGTATCTTTTACAAACTTAAAGATACTTTTGGTCAAAATAAGCATTTCAATTTTTAATAAATATTATAAATAATGATTAATTTTGCTTTTTATATTTTCGTTTATCACAGAAACAAAGATATGTACTTAACTTTATAATAACAATAATATATTATACTGGAATTAACAATATTTCCATTAAAATTTAAATTATAAAAAACAACTCCAATAAATTTAATGACTGTTATCTTAAGTTTAATTATTATTATCTTCATTTACAATTTGACAATATGGAGAATTAACAGTTTTCACTTTCTTATCTTGAGCAATATTATGATCAAATGGTCACTGAAAGGGGCAGTCCTTTTCCTCCTCCTTTATTTTGAAAATGTCACCCACTTAATGGTGCTGCAGACAGCTTGCTCACTTTAGAAAAATAGTTTTTGAAGAATTATTTGCTGTAAATTACTTTAATACTAGTGACACTTTCTTTCATATCAACATCTGTAAAACTGAATTGACTAGAGCCATGATAGCTTACACTAATTTTACACCAATGTTTTCACAGTTGCATAAATGTTCGATTTTTCTTCTAGATTTGTAAAACTTACATCAAACTCTACATTCCATACAACATTTGATAAACAGTCAAAATCATTAACCAAAACACACTCATCTTTGTAATTCTCTAGCTTATGCTCCTGAACTATTTAAAAAATAACTCATGCCAAAATACACAAGAAAAATAACTAGATTAATAGTAACTAGATCAGCAATATTCTCCATCAATATCCTAAAAATCTTCATTATATTCATACTGCAATCTGCATGCAGTCAAACCAACTAAATTTTGCGAGTAGGCATTGTTTGAACACAGAAAAATACAGGCAAATGAACTCATCTCATAAGCATTATATGGAGGGGGGCATATATTATATGGCAGATTCATCATGGGGGGCATAAATTATATATTATATGGCAGAGTGAGATGCACTCTACACGTATAACTCACTTGCAACCATTTTGGTCAAAATCCATCTAGTGAACTGAACTCATCTGTGGGCATTATGTGTGATTCTTATGCAAGCCAAATTTGCCCATTTACATCAAAGGGTTAGTAACACCAAGAAACTTTGAAACTAATAAGGCATTAAAAATTAATTACCATATCTTTCATTTACATTATATTTAAATATCAAGTTATAAAATAAAGAATTAATTTAAATAAATTACACTTCATCTAATATTAAATTAAAACCATAATAAAAAGTTTATATAAAAAAAAAGATAAAAAGATTTTCAAAAAGAATAATTAAAAGCAATTACCTAAATATGAGGGTTTTTTGGATTTTGGGTCTCCTAAAATATTTTTGCCATGTAGGCTGATTTCAAAATGCATCTCTATTTTACTTAAATCATCACCATCATCTTTGGGTAAATCCTTCAAAAGAAAAATAAAGTAAATATATAACGGGAACACAAAAGATAAAATAAATAAATAAAAATAAAAATGAAAACCAATTAGAAAACAATTTTTTAATTTTTTTAACGAAATAACTACAACTTAATTTTTTTTTAAAAAAAAAAAATTGAAATTTTAAAAAGTAATATATCATTGTACATCAATTTTCTCAAAATTCATAAATTTAATGCTAAGAGTAAGTTTGGTTTATGTCTAATTTTTGTGCAATTTTGGAAGTTCTGTGATGAAAAAGTAATATAACCAAACTTTAGATAAAGAATATTTTAGTTAGCAACTTTCAAAAATGAGAAAGATATGTATAAAAATACAGTTATCTTATACATGTTTGTGTTTATATATATACTGCTTACTATAAGGGAATCAGCTTTGCGAGGGTTATCAGCAGATGGACAATTTTGTAATAACTGTTTTAAAAGAACATTCTGTTCAGCTTGTTCTCGCTCTTTATCGATTGAGGATCTTGAAATATTTTCTAATTCTTCATCAGATGAACCTAGAGAAAGGGAAAAGGAGACAAATACTTTAAAATACAATTTAATTACATGTCATATTTGGATATTTTTGCAAATCAGATAAATACATAAGCAATTATCAAATTACAAACATGAAACCATTCCATGATACTAGATAAAATTAAAAGTTATTAAATCAGCTTCCTGAAACTCAATAAAAACAAATAAAACCATCCCATAAGTTCTCAATTAAAGAGTTAAAAGGATATATAAAAATTGTTTTTATCTGTAGCATGAGAAATGCAGATCTCACTGTCTCAAAAGTGAGTGAGCCACCTATTAAAAATACATTAATACCATACATACAAAATAGTCTTTTCATAGTTTTACTACCATAATTTTACTTACTCGTATTAAATTTTTATGACACTTAATAAATTCTGAACAGATAAAAAAAAGTACTTGAAATAAATTTATTCTCACTATTGCAATATAAATAAAGATTTTTAAATTCACAGCATTTTCAATTTCAACAAACTTATACCTTTACAATGCTATGCAATTTATACCTATAAAAAGTTATACAATGACAGCAAATGATTACAAATGATTCACAATCAGAGTGAGAGAGACATTTAGTTGCAATTAACATAATTTAATACAAATTTTACTATAATTTCCGCATCAAAAAAGATATATTTCAATCACATCCTATACATCTCAGCTTTTAAAGTCAAAAAAATCTTCCTCTTTACACTAAACAAAATATATACCGGCACATAAGCATATTTACTATCTAGTACAAAGATTCATAAAATTAATTATAGAAAGAGATATAAAATTGAAATTAATATTTTTTTGTTTCATATTCTAGTAAATTCTAAATTTCATAAGTTTTTTCCATGACTGTACACAATTTTTAAAAAAATCTATGAAAAATCTTTATGGACTTCTAAACCCACCATACAATAATGAAATAATTATCTGGGATTCTTCAGCACAAAAATTATTTTTATCTAAGATTTTATAACATTTTCTGTAATGTTTGCCACTCAACGTCACATCTGCATTAACCATACATTATTTTAATAGATAAAAATTAATACTTTTATCTATCTATATATATATGTGTGTGTGTGTGTGTATATGAGCCGCTCAGAAGCCAATGCGGTTAAGTCCAAAACACAAAAATTGAGAAAATTAATGTTTTTTGATACATTAGTTTTTAAAATTCATGGTTTATTAATTTAATTAGAAAAGTGTATAAAGTCTTTTTTCGAGGTGTAAACTCTGCAAAAAACAAGATATGTACAGGATGTGTAAATAAAAACGTAAGTATTTATTGAAATAATGACAGCATCTTAAAATTTTTAGGACTTATACCTTTTGGCAGCTGAAAAAGATAAGAAATTTAGGTAAAAATAATAAAATAACATTTTTTAAAATTTTTTGTCATAAGTTTTATGTTTATTCGTCATAACAAACATCATCTTCTTCCGAGCTATTTAAATGTAAATCTTGATCTCCACGTGTTGTCCTTAATGTCCTGTAAAATTCGTGTTTAATTGGAGATATATACTTTAATAAACACATGTCTTTTTTTGTTTCTCTTGAAATTGTTCTGCCATTAGGATATAATATAGGTTGAGTTATATTTTTTAAATTTACTGGCCTACCTGTTTTTGTTTTTTTTTTTTATATCAATTACATGAAAGGTATCATCCCCGTCAAAATTATATTTGAACTTAATGCTGCTTGGGTTTGACCTTTCCAATTTTATCCATCTCATATTAAGCCAATTGACTGTTAGTCCACTTGTTGATTTTTTTCTGTTGGTAACAGCTTCTTCCAATGGTTTTGCACATGCATAAAATTATAATTAGAAGTAACGGTTACAGTTACTATGAATTTCTTGTTTTTCAGTGTTACCAACAAATATCGAAAGAAGAAGAATTTAATTTTTATTTCAAAGTTTATGTAAAAAAATATTGATAAAAGGTGGACTTATTCACAATGGCTTCTGAAATTATTATACAATATATTCAGAAGCTATTAAAAAAAGGGCTGTCTAACCTAGAAAAAAGTAACCAACGAGTAAATCCTTTAATAACTAAGAAGATTATTATTTATTTCATCAAAATTTCCAAAAATCAGAAAATATCAAAAAATGGACTTAACCGCATTGGCTTCTGAGCGGCTCATATATAAGCGAAATACCACTGACTGACTCATCATGAGATCTCTAAGACTATACAACCAATTGACTTCAAATTTAATATAGTTACTCATTTTGCGATGTAGACGCTCACTACGAAGGGATTTTACGAAAGTCTTATCCAAAATGTAATTTTCATTCGTTAATCTACTCTTATCCATCGGTTATGTAAATTTTGGCAACTTTATCGCCAAAAATGATATGACCGATGCCAAATGGAATGTATATTTTTTTCTATGTATACTGTGTAATGTCACCAATTAAGTTTACTTGGTGAGATTTGCACATATGAAATGGAAAATACCAAATTATTTAATATTGAAGCACTGATGAAGAATTGGCAAGATTTTGGCGAAGGGGCTTTTTATATGAAATTTCCACATGTTGAAATTAGGAAACGTACAGATTTAGCGATAGAAATAAATAAGTTTGGAATCCCACGGTTGGTGAAAGTGTAGTTTAGCCCCAAAACTTGGCGGGATTTTGAAAAATACTAAAATAGATACTTCATATGGAGTAATGCACATGCAAGTCAATCTTCCTTTACTGGAGAACCTCGCTACATGCATGAACGAACTCAAGAGGCTATGACATACAAAAGACATTTTGAACATCCCGACTTGCTCGACTTTTTTTTTAGAATTGCAAATTTAGGACAAAAATCTTATGATAGACATGATATCATTGCAAAGGTATTTCATTTGAAAGCTAATCACACGATGAATCTTCTAACAAAAGGTTGTATATTTTTCAATATTAGGTGTAACATGTATATGGTGGAATGAGTTTTATCCATATTTATAAATGGGGTGACTTTTTACTAAATTTTTTTATTTTTTTTTCATATTTTTGAAAGTAGTGGATAATCATTATTAAAGACAATTAATTTCTTAAAATTTTAAATTTAAATTATCATTATCATTTAAAAATTGAAATTTTTCTTGATATTTTATGTATGGGTTGCGAAATATATCATTGTCTGCCCAGCGAAGCGGGTGGGTATCAGCTAGTATATATATATATATATATACATATATATACACATATATATGTGTTTATATATATTATATATATATCATAATTTCTCCCAGAGAGATAGAAACTACAAGTCTAAAACTTTAGTATACATATTTTTTCTCTAATCTGCATTAATATTTTTATTGTAATCTTGCAAAACAGCAAACTTAATTCTTATACAGACATTCCTTTAAGCTGTAGTGTTCTTTACCCTCCACCCTTGCAGTAAAATGAAGAATCTAATTCATCATCAGGTTTTCATGCCACACTGTACAATGACAAACAACAATTATCTTGTGTTTAAAGTTATGACTAAATATGATAAAAATAATTTAGCTTAAAATTTCTATTGCATTTAATCTGGCAATATTGTATTTCTTTTTATTACTTGAGTAAATGCTACAGATCATTATCATGTTGTTTACTATTAGAACTCCTAAATGTGAGTCACAGACGAATTTTGTTTATTATTAATGTTGCAATGAGAAGCAACACAAGGGCTATTGGTGATAGATCTTGTATTTAAGAACCTTGGTCAAGTGACAATGGCAACACCTGAGGTGGCGCCTCCTTATCCAGATCCATACCATGCCAACGGGAGGACTTGGGACCTCAACAGATTTAAAGTGCATCAGCCCTACTATAAGGCGAGTCTTTAGTGGTATACGGGCTCAAACCCAACTCAACAAAACCCACCAGCTACAAGTCTACAAACATGATATAAAGCTATGGCAGCAATGCCAAATTTTGTTCATCAGTTGGATTTCATTCTTGTAAACATTAGTGTGAACATAATTTAATATATATTTTTAATAAAGAAAAACATGTTAAGAAATAATCACCATAATTAATAAAATTAGTGATAATTGGAGTATTTATGAAGAATCACCTCTTCCTGATAAGAAAAGTGATGATAGTGAAATATTACCAGATGGCAAAACAGTACTAAGGGACTAATAAGTTATCATAGTGAACATTCTTGAAACAATGACATGATTTGCAAGGTGATAATCCTAAGTCATTTGACGTATTTGAAGAGGTGGTTATGCTTGAAGTGTAATATGTAATGTATAAACAAAGCAGGGTTCCTTTGAAAAGTACCAAAAGCTTGAAAGCTATTAGGTAAATCTTATTTCAGATTTACTTTGAGTTTTTTATAACATTTATTATTTTCAGTAATCCAAAAAGAATTACAAGTCTATTCAAATCAATAATCAATTTTAATTAACAATGTGTACGATTTATAAAATGAAAACCTTTTTTTTTTTTCCCAACACAAATTAAATGATTATTTCATGCAAAACTTTTCATTATTAAATCATACCAAAATGGATTAATAATCAAGGAGTAAAAAATTTGTTCAATGATTAATAAATGGAATATATTACTAAAAATACACTAATTATTACATGTAGAAAATATAAATATCATTGTAATATGATAATTTAAATCACTAATTCAACAAAACATTCAATGATGATTAAAAGATTAGCAATTAGAAGCGATTTTCAGAACAGAAAAACAATACCTTCATTAGCCTCTTCTCTTTTTGCCTGATTCATTGATCCATCAGTCTGATTACCAGTGGTGCCAGGTTCAATTTTAATATCAGCACTTCCAATATAACTAGTAGAAACAGGGGCATCTTCAACTATCTCCCGCTTAATGTTTGCCAAAATATCAGCTTTTAACAAACTTTGCTGCATATTCTTCTCTGCTGTACTCTGATCAGTCTTATCCTTTTCCTACAAAAATTATAATCATTACATTTATAGCAAATGCTCATTGTACTGCATTTTCAAATATATATATCCAATTTAAATATTTGGATACTATATGAAAAAATGTGCTTAAATAATCAATTCAAAGTAAAAAATTCAAAAGAGAAAAATAATTGGAAATGTTGGGTTAGTTTACATTTAAAAAGTTCTAAAGTGATATAATTACATATATTAAAACTTATTATTAATTTTTGTTCATGAATATGAAAAATTATTCATTTATTCCAATAAAAAAAACTATCTGTTCTACCTTTAAAAACAGGAATACGTTCTACATATGAGTGTGCAACTTCAATTAAATTATTTTTTATATTATAATATACTCATGATTCTATAATATATTTCAACAAAAAAAAAAAAATTTTTTTAAAAAAAAATCTTCATTTTTTTTTTTCTTTTTTTTTTTTTTTTTTTAAAAAAGAATTTTTTGACTCTAAGAAAATACTATTTTTTTTACATATACATCAAGAATTCATAAGCAAAATTTTATTTAAGAATCACAAATTTTCATCAATGTAAATTTTTTGCATTTTAAATTATAATACAAAGCCCAGATATATTTTCTATTAATTTATAAGAATTTTTTTGCTGTTTAAAAATTAGAAATTAGTGTATTTGATACATGTGTTCCATTTCCACTAAATATAATAAGGGGTGGGGGGGATCACCATTTTCATTATCATTAAATTTCCTAAATCAAATTTCACAGAAAATCACATTTCACACTAAAAATCACATTCACTAAATCACATTTCACAAAAAAATTCAATGCCAAAAGGAAGATGGGGTTTTTTCCCTCCAAGTCATGTTTCTAATAAAAGAAATAGCTTTAAAAAAATATGTAATACAACATTTTCTAACTTACATTTATATTTACTTTCAGAGAATACAGCTATATTTACTATTTTTGTTGTTGTTCAAAGTGATTAAAAATCTGTTATTTTAATGCCGCTAACTACTTATCTTGCTAAAACACAGGCATTAGTATACAAGTGTGAAGAGTATACATAAATAATGTCCTTAGATGCATGTACTCAACACAATTTGTTTACATAATAAATAAGCAGTTCTCTGATATTTTCAAAAGCAAATTTCAGACAAACACTACATAGCATCAAAATTCTCAGCTTCTTAAACATTACAAAATGAATAATTCCATCATTTATTTAACAGTTTACACACCCAGGTTTTTCACATATATTTTTCACAAACATTTAAATATCAGCAACTGTATATATATCTCTCAAAGAATATTTTTAAAAAGCCATTACAACAAAATAATTATACACATCAAACTCTAAGATTCTTAAGTGTTTCAAAAGGAAAAAAAAAAAACAGTAATAAAAAAAATTTTCAACAACTTTAGATTGCAGATTATGTTTTAGCTATTATCTCACAAAACACCAACTACCACTACAATCTACTCTAAGCAAGAAACACAGCATGCATTCATTTCTGATACCTGTGTTTTCTCTGAAGCCAAGTTAGAGTCACTTGTAGCACTTGTTTTAGCATTTTCAAAATTTTCATTAGTAACATTTGTCAATTCTGATTTTACAATATTTTTACTTGCATCACTTGCCTTGGTTATTACTGAAGTTTCAGTGTTTTGAACATCTTTTATCTCCATTTTCTTTTCTGCTGATATTAACATCGGCTTAGAATCACTGATTTTAGACTGAATTTCAGGCGTTGGTGAGCTGAATGCCAACTATGAAAAAACAATGTTTAACTGAAAATTTCATTTTTGTAACTTTTGAGGAATTAATAGTATTAATTAAGTGATGTTTTTGTAATTAAAATAAAAATTTCTATTTATTGAAAAGAAATGCTTAGGCAATAATAAACATAATCAGCACCAGTTATAGCAAGCTTCTGGATTTCAAAAAGAGCCTAGCTTTAAAAGAAGAGAAAAATAGAACATGATAGCTGTTTAAACTATTAATAAGGCTACAGTTATGAGTCAATTTGAACTATTTACTATTTTAATGTCACTGAAAACTTATGTAAATTCATTTTTATACTATACTGAACAACTTTGTTCGGTATAGTATCAGTAAATAAATCACAAATAATCATTGAACAGAAAAATATTCATGAGGAAAGGGAGAGTAATCATTGATTAATTTTTAAAATATAAAGTATAAATGATATTTTTGTAATATAATTCAATCAATGAAAAATAATAAATATAAGGAAAAAAATAAAACTTTTTTTTAATGGTTAAAGAATAAACAGATCAGGATTCCTTCATTTTCAGAAATGAGATGCTTGGTTTTCTTTGTTATTATGAAAACGTATCAAATTAAAAATTTTATACTTAATATCATAAAAAAAGAAAAAATCTTTCTTTTAAAATTCAGTAAAAGTCCTACATAAATATGCTTTAATATAAAATAGTGAAAAGCATAAGCAACAAAGAAAAGAAAATTTATAACAGAAAACTAAATCCCACAAAAGCATTCTATAAAAAGAAGAAAAAGAGGAAGCATTTCATTTCAACATACTAATGCATTTCAAATTTTTAAATGCCTTATTTAGAGATGTGTATATTTGCAATGCATGATTCCTGGTCCCCCTTCTCCAAACTATTATATGCTTTCCCTAATCTTAAAGTAACCTAAATAAATCTCAAGTAATTTGTATACCCTTTTTTTGAAACATTATTAAATTAACAAAAGGATTTTAGGAAAAAAACAAAGGAATGATAAAAATTGGTGCTTGTTATAAATAGTGCTGACAGCAAAACATCGATTAAAAGGTTAAATATTAGTAAGTCAGAAAAGATAGCAGATTAATAGATATTACAGTTAATAGCTTCTTTTACCTCAGATGGGTTATCAGAAGTACCATCTGTAGCAGGTAAGCAACCTGTTGGCATACCAGTCTGCCGCAAGGTAAACTTTAAAGTATTGGACACTGAACTAGGCAAACTTTGAGATAATATAGACTGAGGTACCTTGAAAATTAAGAAAAGGGAGGAAATTGAATCTTTTTGAAAGAGAGGCACAAGATTTAAAATTAGTGTATTTGAATATATGAATATATGCATGCACAATATATTTAAGCTGCTTAATATAAGTTAGAAGGAAACAAAACCTTGCTAAAATAAATATTTATAACTACAAAATTAAAAGCTTATTTAAATTATTCATATAAATTATTATATCACTTTTTTTTTTTATTAAAAAAATTGGCAATCTTTTTTCAAATTTTATTTATACATACTAAGTTCCATAATATTTTTTTAAAAATAAATTCCTATTGTAAATTCTATTCCATCTATGTCTGTTATAGTAAATTATAACAATTTCAAGAAATAATTTTTTTTCAATTTACAAATAATTGTATAAAAAGAGTTTGTGCTTTTTATTTGTTCTTTTTTCTTTATATTTGCAGTGATTCATTTGCTACAATTTTATTCTGAAATTTGATTCACTATTCTGTACTATTAAGGATTTTTTTTTAAAAAAAATTATTTAAAAAAAAAAAACACTCACTTAATTGAACCACATCATTATTACCTAATGCAATTTATATATATATATATAATTTTACATTTTCATCATGCAGTTAATCATCTTTTTTCATGACAGTTCAATCAAAAGAAGAAAGTAAGAGGTGAAATTTAGTACTGCAAAGATAATCTATTTATAGGTAAGCAGAGAATATTACAATGCATTATATGTTAGAAGATGAAATTCTTACAGCTTAAGTATGCTAGTATGCAGAGATAAGAGTCATGCCAACTATATTTTTAAATAACAATTAGAACTTACAGCAGGATCTGTTACTTGTTCCATTTCAGCTTTCTTGTCTTTATGAAGAAGATTTTGTGTCTGCCCTATTAAAGCAAATTATTATTTGACAGTTAAATCAATTTCGTAACTATACCAAAAAAAAAGTTGCAAGAGACAAACTTCAGAATGCTTATTTGAAACATCTCACAACTATAATTTAAAAAAAACTTTAAAAAATCCAAAAAGTAGGATTTGTTTACACAATTTCAAGCAAAAATTTCCATGAGTCTGCTGAAAAAGTACTAATGCTTCTATAATGAAACATGCAAAGCAAAAAAAAGTTTCTTTTCAATAAGCAGTTAATAAAATAAATATTTGTAAAAGCTGATTGACAAATGAATGCAAAAAAATACAAAAAAATTCAAATGTTATTTCCAATATAAATATAAATTTTTAATAAACAATTGTTATCAGAATCTTACAATGCTAAAAATTTGAATAAGTTCATAAAAGCATTCATAAAATAATCAATTATGTAAAATCAGCAGGATTTTTTGACATACTTAAACTAAACAAATTTGTATATTACTGAATTTTGGAATTGCAGAATGTTTCTAAAATTAAATTTTAAAAAAACTTTTATCAAAAAATTTAAAATTAAAAAGAATTTCTTATAAAAGCAGCCAAGTTTGTAAAAGTCTTTCAATATAACAAAAAACAAAATCCTGCTTTGCAAAATAAAAAGGTGCATAAGCTTCATATTTCAAAATTATACGATATAACATTAGTTTCTCTCAAAAACATTTGTTTTGATACATTTTTAAAGTGTTATCGAATTAACTAAACACATTAATTATGCCAGTAAATGTGGTAAAAGTTGCATTTTCCAAAAAAAAAAAAAAAAAATTAAATACAAATTAAATTTCAAAGGAAGTCGCCTCCACCCTGCCCTATTCCCTTCCTTCAGTTATTTTATGATACTGTTTTTTAAAGACAAACATTTCAAAATAAACCCAATTTCAAAAGACCGCTCTACATAATTTCCATTGTCCCTAAATGAATTTTAACATATATCTATTTTCAATTGCAAAAAGATGATTAATAAAAAAAAAAAAATTAACTTGCTATCACACATTATTCAAACCTTGCAAATTATTGCTTTTTGAAAAATGCAAAAATATTAAAAAATTTGTTGTTGCAGATATTATTAAATTAAAATAACTACTAAAAACATTAAGAATGTCTAAAAATATCCTTTGCCACATTTTTTTTTTTTTTTTGGAGTTATATGAAGATTTAATTTCAAATTAATATTCATTCAAAAAGTTAAAATTATAAGGATAAATATCTTTCATATTTGTTGAGAAATTATTTTTATTGTAAAATATTCAACATGGTCACTATTGCTGAACTATAAGATAAACTTTTAGAAATCATAAAGCATCAACTGTTTTTCAAATGTATAAGACATATCTGTAAAATTTAGAGGATGCATTGTAAGCTTACAAAATTATTAGCAGGTTAAAAACCCTGATACAAATTGAAATAAAGAAATTAACTTGCCTATTTCTAAACTACTTGATTTTGCAGCAAAAGAGTCTTCCGAAAGATTCATAGAAATTGAAGGTGAATCTAACTTTTTGGCAAGTGAATCATCAGACTGGGTTTTTTTCATCTCCATTAATCCTATAATTAATGAATAATATCATTGTGAGTTTTAAAAAATTATATACTCCAAAAAAGAGACACTTAAAATTATAAACAAAGCAACATGATTATAATATAAGAAAGAAATACTGGTAAAGAATATTACATTATAAAAATAATAAAATAATCTAGTTAAACATAAAAGAATTAGGAAAAATTAAGTGAAATAACAACTCTTGCAGCAACTTTGATAAGTAAATGGCTTCAAAATGAAATGAAGCAGAAAAGAAAAGGATATTTTTTTACAATAAATTATTTACTCGGAATCTAAAACATTAAACATTTGGCAAAGGTAGAGGATTCAACAAAAATTATCAGATTACCAAAAATATTAACTAGTTACATATATACTACAGCCTAAATAAAATAACAGTTTAAAAGAAAAACCAATGTCTTCCAGTTGCATCACTATTTAAGATTTAATAGCAGAAAATGTTCTAATTTTCTTAGTAGTAATAATTTTAATTATTACTACTTAATCATTTTTAAGTATATCCATACAAAAAAATGGGACAGTCGAAACAACTTTTAAAGTTTTCATTGCAGCCAGATAAAATTAATATCACAGTTAACAACTCATATTGAACTAAATTATGGCAGTTAGGAATTATTTAATATGCTTAATTAATGAAACTTTATTTTTCAATTACAGAATGTGATTTGTTCCCAGAATTAAAAAGAGAATTTTCAAAGAGTTCATGTTCAAATTTCATTTGAATCTTATCATTAATCCTGAAAAAAACCATTAAGGGACCAAAGATTACACAACGCACACTATTTACATTTTGAAATACGGCAATATATGTGTGTATGTGTATACATATAAGTGTATCAACAATTAAATATTTTAAACTGGTATACAGCCCCTTAAAACTCTGATTTCTAAACGTAATTAGAATTGAATATTTTCTAAACTATTGCATGAAATTTTGGATTTTACAGTTTCATTGCATGAAACATTCAAATATGTAAAATCTTAGGATTAGGAAAAAAAGTTATTAATTGTTTGCTATAAAAGCTTTGAACATGCCAAACAGAAAAATTGTATGTCATCAGACATTTTTAATAGATTAATTTAACAGTATGGATCCAATTTGTCAGAGTCCAGAAACTTATAAACTTACAAGCAGAATTTGAAATTAGACTAATTTTAAGTTAAAAGATGAAAAAAATGAAAAAAAATCTGGTTTCACAGTGAAAAAATTTGATTCGAGATGTTAATTAACATCAGAAATCAGAAGCTACTAATTTCTCATGTTAATTAACATTAACAGAAATTAGTAGCTCCTGAGCCTTTCACTGTCATATAAAGTTTATGCTGGTAAAATAAGAATTATAAATATTAAGGGTTCTCACTTTTTTTTTTTTTTAAAGAATAGTACATCAATGTTAATCATTGCACTTGTGCATCATCTTAATGTATATAAATAAAAAAAAAATCCTTCAAGTTAAATATACTACATTCAATGCAGAAATAAAGCACATTATTTCTTGAAAATAATGAGCTAAACTACTTTTCCCATACACAAAAAAAGAAAAACAACTCAGCAGCAAATTAAACATAGAATGATATACAAGAGAGGTTCAAAAAGTACTATATTTGAAGACAAATGGAATAGCTAAAGTAAGTCAATGTTATCATTGTGAGCTGCCATTTGTTAAGTAGTACCAGAGCAAAATTTATTTGATTAATTGGTTACTTTTGAATTGTGCCTTGACTGCTCCAGATGGACAACAGGAAAGTGATGATATCAATAATAAAACAACACTGAAAGCCAAGCAACAATAAAAACAATGGAGATAATAAACTGTAGCTTTATATCCCATGAAACCAAACAATCAAAACATTATAGATTGCTTTCCAATGAACCTGCTGAAAAGATGAAGATGGTCCCATTGGCATTAAACATTGTGGTGACAATTTTTTTGGGGACAAGAGCATTATACTCATAAACTTCTTAAAGAAAAAAAAAGGAATCACTAGATAATACTACAGTGAGTTATTGAAGCTCCTCAAGAAGAAATTGATGAAGATACAGCCTTATTTCCCATTATTAACACAGGTACTTTTGAACCACACTCATATATGTTCTAGTAAGAAACTAGAATTATTTTGAATAAGATATCATATACAGATATATTTACTTTTGCTTAAAAATCAGATTATAACAAACAAACAAAAAATACATAAAAAACATTAGCTATAAACCATAAGATTACCTTTTAAATTAGCATCAGTAAGAGGAGAATTTGAAGAACCTGAGACAGCAAATGGTTGGGAAGTCAAACTACTTTCGAATGAATCTCTTTTAACAAATCGTTCAGCTTGTATATTTTCTCCCTTTGGCAAGAGAAAAGGTTTTAAATTTAGATTAGCTAAATTTAAAAATGTAATCTGCTACCCTATATATTTTCACTAATTGCCCATTAATATAAAACTACTTTCATCTTGTTAACGATATCTTCATTAACACATTGATTACAGGGGAAGTTTTCAAAAACTATTACCCAAATAATCTGTTTTTATCATATGGAATTGGGGAAGGAGGGGATTTAAACATAAGAAATCCACAATCCTTTTGCACTTCTAAATTTCAAACAAGAATTATTATAAAAACCATAAAAGTGGCGCTTTTATTTAATATCAATGTAATCACAGCAAAGCTCTTAACTGTGTATTGGTTGGACCAGATATTCAACATAGGAATTTTATTTCATGTGTATTAACATTGTAGTAAAGTTATGTACAACAGACACTTGCATGCAACTTCATAATTTTAAGTTATCAGATAATAAGGATGACATCTCTAATGCTCTCTCTGAATTGGTTCTTGTAAGTATATTTTTCGAATAAACAAACATTACTCAGATTTATAAAAATAGTTGAATATTTATTTCAAAAGCTTTACACAAGCCCCTGGCTCTCCAGATAAATCATTTTCACTACAATATTAACTGAAAAATATCATAAAACAAGAGAAAACTATAAAAGGAAAGAACGTTAACATTTTCATTTCACATAAACAAATGTATGCAAAAGATGTTGCCCTTCTGAAAAAAAGAAATTACTTAAATTAAATATTATTAAAGATAAATTGTTTGCAACAATATTACCCTTGTTATATATATTTGCTTCTAACTTCCAGTTCTTCTAAGAAATGTTCCATTGAATTGGGCAATGGATTTGGTTGTCAAATCGCTTTATTGTAATGCAAGGCTAAATATACATCCTTTATATTTATACAAAAACTATTAGCAATAGACTACATTAATTTTTATAAGCATATATGCTCAAATGATAATGATACCCAAACTTGTATTTCACTCTAACTTCTATATCACACCATTTGAAGACTTTGAAGCCTTATTCTATTTAACATGCAACATCCCTCATTATTCTGCACAATGAATCTCTTGTAGAATCAGGATACAAACCTATGGCTGGTTTTGAATATTGTCAAATACACTCAACTACCATTATTATTACATTGCAATGAAGAGTGTACAATACTCAATCATAATTTTAAAAGTTTTACCAACATAGTGACTAAAAAAATAAATAATGAAATATGAATGAAACACAAATTAAATCATTTTTAAAAACTTATTTACAATTATTTAATTCAAATGCATTCATGTTTTTGAGATATTTTCCACCTGATCATCTTATGAATTCAAATTTTTAAGTCTCTAGCTCAGTTGATCAAACAGCCGTTGCAAGTCCTACATAATTCCATTAAATTAGTCATTTAATTATCTACAGTGGTTAGATAAAAGAAAACCATCTATACTAACATAATCAATAAATAAAAATAAACTCGACAAATTATATAAAGTGATACAACAACAAAAAATAATAAAGCAATGTTACAATAAAAATATTTTCAAATACAATAATAAATTCATGAAATGAAAAATAGCAATTATTGAATAAATTTTCAGAAAGTTGCATTAATAAAACATACCAATTTTTTTAATATATATATATATAATTAAAAGAGCAAAGAATATAAGAAGTGTAAATATAGAAATGTTAATGTGAGTGAAGAATAAGTACTATTTCTCAGAAAGCAGTGAAGAGTGAGAATTTTGACAGGAAGCACAGAGGTTCTAGAGACTACCACAAATTGAAATACATCCATACCTGCTGCAGTTTTACTGATGCAGGCCAGTTTTTACCATCTGCCTTGGTCACTTGAAATTGTAAAGGTATTTGCTGTGGAAAGAGAGGTGAATGGATATTTGTTTGATGACCAGCAGCAGATGGTAAAGAAACTGGGGAATGCATCAACGGAGAAGGTGAATGTTGAATTCGGACAGAATTTGGACCTACAGGTGAAGGAGGCATCATGGGAGATTGAGGTGCATTGTGACTCTAAAAGAACATGAAATGTTGAAATTCATTTCTTGATTTCTTTTTTTTTTTTTTGTTAAGTACCTTAAGTAATGCATAACTTAATCAGGACATCCAACATGAAGAACATGTGCAAGGAACGAAAATTAATTATTTTATAGATGAGTACTACTATTCATAGAATTGATATTTAAAAAAATAACATTCTAAATTTGGAATTGGATTAATATTTGATAGTTAACCGTATAATTCAACTGAATTTTTTTTTTCCTTAATTATGAGTCATATTTTTAATTCAATTAGAAGTCTTTTTGATTAACATTATGGAGAAATCCAAAGTGTATTCCTCTAAAATTTAATCACAACAGATTATATCATCATTTGAATATATTTAAAAGTTCTTCAAAGCATACAAAAATAAATAATAAATAAAGATTTAAAAAACAATAGAACATATACATACATATAAATAAAAAAAAAACATTTTTTGAAAAAAAATTGAAGATAAAAATCAAAATCACATAAAATAAATTATAAAAACATAAAAACAAATGGGGAAAAAAAACATGAACATTACTAACTTTTTAAATCCTATCACATAAAAATTTTCAAAAACTACAAAACACCACACTTTAACAAAAATAAAATTAAACAAACTTACTGATGAATTCATATTTATATAAATGACTATTTCCAATAGTTGAAGTAAAAGAATAAAGGAATCAACAACAAAAATTCCTACATAAAATAGAAGACACTTCATATCTTGGACCAAATTTCTCTTTAGCATCAATACATGCATAAAAAAATGTCCATACAATTGAACAAATAAAATTGAAAATGTTGCATTGAGTTTTTAATAGATAATTGAAACAAATAAAGAATTAGTTTAATTATTATTGATTTTATCACAGAAGTATATAAAATACTTTCAATTATTAGCATAAATTAAGTAACAAATACTAATTATGTTATTCATTAGCAAAAACAGGCATTCTTTTAACTTTTTGAAAGAAATACATTTGAAACGTCTTCCTACCAGTGAATAAATGAATAATATTTTGAAATAAAACCTTATACTCAAAAGAAAATGTCATTAACCTTCACACAGGTCACAATACATGAATCAATGAAAAAAAGAAAGCTCTACAGCAGTGTTTCTCAACAGGATCAGTACATCCCATAATGAGCGTTAAGATAAAAAAAAAGGGGGTATTTTTCATCCAGGGAAAATTTAGGAGGCAATGAGGTCATCCTCCTGGATAATACTCGTAAATATGGGTAGAAAAGCTTAAATAAGACTAAAAATCATCCAGCACATGCTCCAATAAATAGTTCTAAATGTCTTTCAAGCACAATTAGACCGTAATAAAAGAAGGTATTGGCACATTACAGCTTCATTCCCCAGTACCTTTTAGACTGGTACATGAATGAGTTATAACATGTGTAGTGCATCGTATGGGAACCACAGAGTTTGAGAGTATGTTCCCTCTCGATCAACACTGCTTCCATTTACGCGTTTGGACAGATCAAGACATGCCACCATGAATTTCAGGGCATAATGTGAAGATCCCTGTTTTTGTTCTCAAAGCTAGATTACTACTTTTAATTTCATAAAATAAAATGCATCCAAGAGAGAAAAAGAAGAATGTTCTGAGTGATTGCTTCCTTTTTCTGATTTTGCTATATTTTTAAGATCTGAAAATTCTCAGCTACATTGCTGATTTCAAGAATGGGAGTTTGTGTGTGTGTGTTTAAAGGTAGTAAGGTTTTTTTTTTTTTTTTTTGGAAAATGCGACGCATAGATGATACGAATGATAGAGGGCAATGAGCCAAAAAAGATTGGGGACCTATATTATAAAGCAGGCCTGCCCAGCCCATGGGCCCGCATGTGGCCCACTCAGTGTCAACCTGTAGAGCCAAGACATCTGAATAGACAGATTTAAACTTTTACTGTACATAATAGTTCCAAAGAACATTCCACCACAAGCCATTTGTATCATATACCATTACCATGGGAATATCTCAGCATATTTACTGAGCTACCATCACAATATTTTCCTTCTATATTCTTGTTCAGAAACAATTATAAAATTGAGCTCATTTAAAAAGCATTTGAACTGTCTTGCATGAGTGGGCAATACAGGTATCTTTTGATGGCTAATAATTTAGCACCAGCATTCTGTTGTGAACACAGGACAATTTTTAAAATTATATTTTGTATAAATATTTTTAATTCAGCAAAATATAATTTCCCTTAATTTATTGCAGAATGTTCTTGATTTTTCTAATGGGTCTCAGAAGGAATAGTCGCTTTCCCCAACTCAAGAGGTGAAAGTAGTAGTGTTTTTTAAAGTGAGAATTTGAATTTGCATGAAAAGAGCCAAAATTAAAAAGGAGCTAAGGTACTAAACCGAATTCATCATTCATACACGAGTGAACACACACATATAGCATGTGGCCTGCAGGAATAAAAGGCATTTCCAAAGCAGCACACAAAGTCTTTTGGTTTTGACTGGCCTGTTCAAAAAAGTGGGGGGAGGGGACTTGAATTGTCAAAGTCAAAAGTCTTAAAGCATATCCATACAGAATCTTAGCAAAAATTTTGAAATTCTTCCTAATGCATAAAGTATTGAATTAATACCACATGCAATTTGTCATAAAAATTAATGTAACAAAACTTACAAACTGGAGTGGCGATTGAGAATTTTGAGGCGAAGACTGAAGAGAACTGACATTTGTATGTAGAGGACTTCTTGGAACACCCTGTACAGCTTGTTGCTGTTGAGGCTGTTGTTGCCTTTTCTGTTGTTTTAATCGATAATCTTGTATAGCAATAGTATTCTGACGAAATTGTTTACGTACCTATAAGTATAATAAAAAGAATATGTAACTAAACTACATATCAGAGCTTTAATTTGCAATATAGAATCAATTTTTTTTCTGAAATACAAAGGATGCATCCAAACAAGAGAAACTTTGACTTGAATACTTTTTTCATTAACCACATAATTTGAATCTTCCATATAAAGTACTTTGTACTTGATCACATTTGTACTTTGTATTGAATTGATTGTTTTATTATTAAATTTGAACCACACTATAGTTCTATCATGAGCTAAATTAATAATGGCTACACAAAAAAAAAAAAAATTTGAGCAGTAGTCACAAAAACAGAAACATATTCATTTTGTTACAAAATCAATACGAATGTTACTTTTTTTCACAGATAGACAATCACAGAAAATTATTTTGATTGAAAAATACATTGTTCAAACAGAATATTTCACATATTAAAATATTTAAAGTAAGCTAAGAGGTACAACACAACTTATTGTCCAAATTAAGCAGTTTTTGCAATTTAAAAATTTGCAAAAATATTTACAAGTACTCGAATACCTAAACTTAATTGCTCTTACATATTTTAAATACTGATACATTAAATGCCTGCTCATACGCTTTACAGAGAGTCAAATACAATACAAAACAGCATTAACATACTGACTATAAGTAATAAAACATGATACATTCATTACGTATAAAAATTTCACAATATTTGAATTGCATGTATATATATATATATATACACTAATAGACAATTATTGACTGATCATAAAACGAACTATAACCAAAAATTGAGCGAGGGTGGAGACCCAGTATGATAAAATATTGTTGCTACACTGTTTGGATATTAGAACAAATTATATTTAATGCCCTGGAAAATACAGAAAGTCATGGAACACCTTAAAGGGAAAATTTTTCATTTGATATTGTATATGGAATAATAGGAAAATGCATATAATGACAACTGTAAAAATTTGAGAAAGGTGCAAGTAACAGGTCAATTGAAAAGTCTCTGGCCTGACACATAGATGGCGCTACTAGAATTAAATCCATATGTTTTTTAGTTAGAACTAACCCTCAAAAGATGCGTGTATAAATTTGACAGCTGTCAGATCATTAGTTTGTGAATTTTAGCATTTTGAGTGAAGCAACTTTCGTTATTGTGAAAAAAATGGATAAAAAGGAATTCGGCATGTTGATAAAATATTGCTTTTTGAAGGGAAAAAATACAGTTGAAGCAAAAACTTGGCTTGATGCCGAGTTTCCGGACACTGCCCCAGGAAAATCAACCATCAAGGATCGGTATGCTAAGTTTAGACATGGTGAAATGAGCACCGATGACGGTGAACGCAGTGGACGCCCAAAAGAGGTTGTTACCGACGAAAACATTAAAAAAATCCACAAAATGATTTTGAATGACCGTAAATTGAAATTGAATGAAATAGCAGACACTCTAAAGATATTAACTGAACGTGTACATCATATCATTCACGAATATTTGGGTATGAGAAAGCTCTGTGCAAAATGGGTGCCACGCGATCTCACTTTTGACCAAAACAACGATGAGTTGATGATTCGAAACAGTGTTAAGATGATCAAGCGTAATAAACCCGAGTTTTTGCGTCGATATGTGACAATGGATGAAACATGGCTCCATCATTTCACTCCGAAGTCCAATCATCCGAGTGGACTGCACACGATGAACCCGCTCCAAAGCGTAATTGAGAAGGTGGAGCTGCACCTCCTGCCTTATGGATACTTATTAACTCTCTCTCTCTCAATAAAAATATGCCTTTCAAAATTCATGGTTGTTTATTCATAAAATAAAAATGAATAAACAATCATGAATTTTGAAAGACACATTTTTATTTCATCATTAATCTTTAAAGACATTTTAATTTTTAAATTCTGTTCACATATATAAAAGCAAGAGCAAGATATATATATATAAGCAAGAGCTACCTAACAGTTTGAGGAAAGATATTAGTAAATTTGATAATGTGATTTATAACATTGGAGCTACCACTTCATTTTCAAAATTTCTACAAAGTATGGAAGAATAAGAAATTTGAAATCCAATTCTCTTCAATGTAATCTAATTAGAAATTACTGGAATTCAAAGAGTATAGTCTTAAAATAATACAGGAAACAAACAACATTGAACAGCTTACTAATAATTTAAATGACAATTATAATCATAAAAAAAGAAATAAAAGTATATTAATTCATCCATTAATTTTTAAAATCAATTTTTAACAGAGAACACTAATTATTTCAGAAATTATTGTAGATTAATTTGTGAAAATAATTGCTTTGTAAATGCTTTGATACTATTAATGTAGACTGTTAGCAATATTACGATATATACTGTATTTATAATTATGACATATTAATCATCCAAAAAACTAAGAATATTTTTATGGAGTTAAAAATGTATAATACAAGAAAGAATTCTTATTTTAAATATTTTTCTGATCCAACAATTGTTTTTAAAAAATTTCAGGAACTATACAATTTTTCAATAAATGGGGGGGGGGGATCTCAAAAGTAGTTACAGCAATTTCATTCATTTAAATAAAATAAAAAGAAGAAAGGAAAGGGAAAATTTCCAAAGTCTTTTAAAGGGAGACAGCTATAGTTTCCTAAAAACCCATCTTTGTTTAATCATTGCTGCTACGCTCCAACATTCCACTTTTCAAGAAAGAGAATGTCATCAAAATAACAAATTTAATGATTTGCTTACTTGATCAAGTTGTTTCTGAATTCCAGATTGCTCTTGAGAAACTCTAGCTAATTCAAGGGCATCATTTTCTGTTAATTCAGATCCATTTTTCCGAAGTTGACGTTGCTTAGCATTTAAAGCTTTTTTAGCTTTTCTCAGTTTTATGACTTCAGTTTCAATGAACTTCTGCCTAGAACTGAGTGAAGCATGCTGTTGCAACAGATATTTTTCATAATTAATTGTTTTTAGTTTCTCAGGATCAACAAGTGAATCTACAGGTAAATTTTCTGGTGGGGGAACAAAATTTGGATTGAAAGGTCTAGTTGGAGTTATATTACCTAAAAAAGGAATAAAAACATTTGACAGTAAATATATATATTTATTGCTTTTAAGAAATTTAACCCTCTTAAAATGTTTACCCATGTGATATTTTCAAATATATAGAATTTATTCAGCAAATATCTATTCCATGTAAGTTCAAATCATTTTAAAATAAATATCCCAAATTGTCATTTGTGTTAAATAAAAGGAGGGAAACAACAAAAAGGTATGAATTCTCAACTAATTTGTACGGTTTTTACATATATATTTTACATATATTAGAATAAGCATAATTTGATGTAATAGTATAATTCTTTCATTTAATAGTTGCCGAAACCAATACAATGTATCCTACATAAAATCTTTAGGCAACACGCTTTTAAAACTGAATTTCAAATTTTTTAACCTTTTATTCAAATCAGTGTAGATCACTTTTGGAAATCTATTTCTTAAAAATTATATGAGGACATCAAAATAGAAGGAGGAATCAAGTAAAGTTAGAAGCTAGATTCATATTTGCACACTGACAATGGACAAAACAAATTATCATACTACAAAATATCATATCCTATCATACTACATTATAGTAACATTTTTATATTGTATAATCACTTTTACTACATTGTATAATTACTTTTAAAAAATTTGGCCCTAAAACTTATTTTGGCTAATTTAGGTATTTCAAAGATTTTAGTTCTTCTTCATGTTTATAAAAAATCAAAATAAAATAAAAACTATCAAATTATAATTTCATTTAATTTATTATTAGATCATTGATTGCCATAAACTCAAATGATTAACACAAATTGACTCATATTTCATTTAAAATTAAAAGAGAAAAATATAATTTTAAAAAAATTAATAAAGTTATCTTACCCTGCACAGTTGGAGCTTTTGTAAGTGCTCCACCACCAGGAATACTACCTAGAGAACCTAAAACTGCTGGAACTGGAGTTTTAGCCTTCACATTTTGCATAATGGTAAGAGGTCGAGGACCTAACTGCATTGCAGAATCCTGATTTTGCCACAAAAGAGAATATGGAGGTGGTCCAAAGTTATGTGAACCAGATGATGATGGAACGCCAACTGATGACACAGCAGCTTGCAGAGTTGGGTCATGGCCACCAAGCAATGAACCTGGACCACCTAAACTATCATCTGGTGGACCAGAAAACACGTCATCTTTTAGTCTTTCAAAATCTATGTCACTAAGAAGGGCATCTCCATGAGGTGATATAAGACTTTCTTGGTTTTGCCGCCTCTGTTCTCTTTTCTCTTGCTCGACTAGATCCTCAAGAAGAAGGGGCTGTTCTTGCAGTAAAAGAGGTTTATTGCTTGGCACAGGAGATGAAAGTACATTTTGCTGGTTCAAAGGTAGATCTTGGCGTAAATTCATATTAAGATGAAGAGGGAAAACACCTTTATTTTGAGGTGGCAAAGCATTTTGTGGAACATGCCCTCCCAAAGTCTGTTTAAGTGCTGTTACCATTCGATAGGATGGAGGTGGTATAAGCTGTTCAGGGAGTCCTGGTCTTGGAGAAGACAAACTTTGTGTGTCTGGGTTGAAAGCTATATTATGTGGCTTTTGAATACTACAATTATCACCTATGTCTTTCTCAAGTTTTATATTAATACCAGGAGAGTAAGTTTGTGAAGTAAGACTACAACTAGAAAATGCTTGTTTTGGTTCTTCCTTTATAATATTTGTGATTGGATTAACTGTAGGATTTACAATATCTTTGGGCTTGAATGTATCATCAAAAGCAACACCAGTTTCCAAATCCTTTTTATCAAAATTGAGAATGTCATGCAACTGTGTTGATTTTGCTTGATTCATATCCCCATGTGATTTTTGATCATTAATGTGATGACTTTTCTTTTCATCTACAATTTCTTGAGCAATCAAATCTTTGTCTTGAGTACCATCATCTTTAATGACATCATCCTCTAATTCTTCATCCTTGTCATCCAAATCTAGATGTTCATCTAATATATTACTCTTTTCACCTTCTCCAACTAAACTTTTATCAAGCTCAGGATCAGCATACTCCAAGATGTTAAAATCATTACCAAGACCTAATAAAAAAAATCACTATACTGGTTTTTTAACATTCAACTACTCAAAAGAAAGTCTTTTTAATGTTAATAATTTGTATTAAGGAAATTATAATTAAAAAGCTTCAATAACACTCAAGATGCAAATTAACAAATAGAATGCAATACTATTTCACAAAATAAGTTAAAATATACTATTAAATTATAAAACATGTAAATAAACTTTATGTTATGATGATTAATAAAAGTTATGTTTCTCAATATTTTAGACATGTTTTTATAATAAGACTGATTGTTTTGTTAGATAAAAATAAATATCATACTAGAAGCAATATGAGAACTATTTGGATTTTATCCACAGATAAATGACAAGGACAACATTAAAGCTGCTCCTACTCTTTACATCCTCATCACACCAATGTGAGGATTTCATACCCATAAGATTAAATGTGGATCAGCTTCACTATACATAGTTCAGTAATAATAGTTTTTGTTAACACATTTCCAAAAGGAATTTAATCAGATTTCATTGCAAAATTGAATTGTGTGACCAATTAAATTTTATTGGTCACATAATAAAATTTAATGAACTTCAAATAAGTCACCAGTTAGTAAAACTGATCGATAACATGTAATTTACAAATCTTATAAATAATTATCTCCATATTCAGATTAGTATGTTTTTTAACACTCTCCGAGTTTGAGAATTCATACAATGTCATTTTGAAACATAATTTTAAGGGAAATTCCAAAACCTTGAAATATTTCATTAAATGTAATATTTACATTTCAAACATATACCATGATTGTGATGAAAGCAATACTAAGTCATTAAATTATTAATTTGCTATTACATGGCAACTGGTTCTCAAGATTATAAAATGAAGGAAATTCAAAAACAAAGATTTTCCTCTAATGTTTTAACTGATTACCCATTTCCAGAGTTAAATAAAAAAAAAATTCTGATTATTATTATGTTATCACTGAATTTAACACCTCAAGAAATGTTAGCATTCTATGCTAATGGCTCTTGTTAGTATTCCAAAAGTATATAAAATTATATTCTAATAGTCGAGTTACTACTTTTATAACATAATGATACAATAACACATATAAGCTTTCTTAAATATGCTACTTAATATAAAAATGCATTTTCAGGATAGATATTATTTCAAGAAAATGAGAGATTAAATAAATAAAACAAATTTATGTCAACAATATACAAAGAAAGGGTATTTTACAAACTAAAGAGATTTAATCCAGAATTTTAAGCCAATAAAACATTATTTATTAGATTAAAAAAAAGGAATCTAAAAATAAAATATTAAGAAACCCATAACTATCAATCAATTCATTATTTCTAACTTTCCATACCGATATTCCAAGTTAAATGTTTGCTAATTCTACACAAATTTTAAGAATACAAAAATTCAAAGAAAACTTTCTAGTAGCTTGCTCTATATGACATTAGAGTCTACATGAATGATACTGAATTAATGAAGGATTAGCACTATTTTGCAAAAACATTTAGTGCATTGGTTATTGGACAAATTTAATATTTCCTTTTCTATCAAATTTGGCTCAGATATTAATTCAGAATACTATTCATTTTACTTTCTTCGATTTATTTTCAAAATACATTTCTTTCACAAACTAATGAGAAAACTCTGAAAAATAAAAACTAGCAATTTAGATTTATAGAAAGAAAACAAACACTTACCTAATAATTCATCGTCATCCAGCTCCAATTCTCCAACATCACCAGATAAAACATCAAGACTACAACCAGCCACAATAGCATCATCATGTTGCTGAGTTTCTAAATCCTTAACAAGATCTGCAGCTGTAGTTTTTCTTTTCTTTCCAGAATCTGACTCAGATTCTGATTGACTAGAAGTCATTGGAATGCAATTATCTTGAGGATTGGTAATGCTGGTCTGAGGATCAGAGGACGACAGTACATCCATTTTTTCACAAGCTTGTTGAGGTGAAAAGGTTTGGTTTGTACTTTCTATAGGAGGATCACGTAACACATCACTGAGTTTCAATTTACCAGGTGAACAGGTGCTTTCTATGGGAGGATCACGAAGAACATCACTCAGTTTCAATTTTCCAGGTGAACTTATGTGATCTTGAGAAGCAAGACTTTGTTCATTACTACTAATCAATTTATCTGAAAAGATGGAAAAGATATAAATTTATGTTACAATGAAGACTAAAAACTTAAAAAAATTTATTTCATTTTATAGTCTGCAACTTCACCTGGAAAATGCTGCAATAACTTATAACAAATTTAACAATATTTACATGTTTTTAAATAATTTTTTAACTTTTAATTTTATATCTGTTGTGAATATTTAAAATAGTAACAACAAATCATAAGAACAAATCATGCATTTTTCTAGAGTTTTATATCAAAGTAAAAAATTTATTACATAAATAATTATTCAGTAAAAAGAAACAGTCCAGTGCTTTATATAAAAGATCCCCGAATGAAACATAAAAATTAAAAGAAATAGTAATATACATTCCTCCCTCCCCCCTTTTATATGAATAACAAATCAAGAAATAACTTCAACATTTTAAGGAAAAAACAGCTTCATATAAAAATTAAGATACAAGATATTCCTACTTTTAATAATGAAACACTTGAAATTTTTATAACAGTAAAAAAAAAAGTTATATGAAAAAGCATTCTTAATATTAATTTCATAAACCTAACTTTTTATTATCAGTGATGAAATATTCCTCTGTATTTGATAACAATTTCTCAGTATCTTTTTTCAAAGTAGTACATATGTTTTTTTATTATTATTAAAAAAAAATTTAATTTACAATTCCTTTTAATAAATTTTTATAATTTTAACAAATACCTTGATATAATAAAATACAATTTTTTACTTACTTTCTTGTGTAGGTGGCAACTCTGTTTCACTTGCCTTCTTATTTTGTAATAAATCTCTCAAATGTTGATGAGATGTTGTTTTATTCTGAAATGGCAAGGTGATTTGACTTGTCTGCAAGAATTGCTCCAGATTTTGTGGATCAAATGTTTTTTCTGGTGGCAACAAAGGTCCTCCTTCAGGAGTGTTTGCTAAAGGAGAATATGTTTCCTTGTACTGAGATAACTGCTTCACAATTGTAGATGCTGGAAAATTAGTAGCTTGTTGAAGAACAAACTGTTCTACAGGTGTCATTACCGATTGCTGCAAATGTGGTTTAGGCTCCTGAGATGATGCAGTTTGCATAGCCATTCCTAAAGTCACAGGTGCAACAACTTTATTTCCCTGTGCAAGAATAGCAGGATTTTGAATATCCAATACAGGAGAACTGCTGCTTGTAGGTGTAGGTTCAAATATATTTGCAGGTCCAATTAATTTGCTACGGGCGGGAGGGGGTTGAGAATGAGTGTCAAGAGAAGCTAACAATTGAGACTGAGGGGAAGCAGACATTTGGAAAAAAGAATCAGAGCTGTGAGGTCTGGGTGTTGATGGAGGAGTATTAACTGTCTCCTTTGGAATAGTTGGAGTTGTAACCCTCGTTGCTTCAGGTCGATTTATTAGCAAGGTTGGTCTAGAATTAGAATGAGGAGAAAAAGGTTGCTTCTGAGGTGCAGCAAGAGTAGCTGCATGCAAGGGAGACTGAGCAGATTGGTAAGATTCTGGACCTGCCTTCAGAGAACTAGGTGATACAGCTACATCAGGAATAGAAAGTGGTGAATTAACTGGACTTTGAACTTTTGATACATGTAAAAGCGAACTGGCAATTCTTTCTTGCATTAAAGACTTTTGCAATGAAGCTTGATTTTCAACAGTAAGTTTGTTAGTCTAAAGAAAGACAAATGTAAAGGATTAAAGCAGCAAATGCAATATTATTCAACTCCAATTATAAAAATAATTTAGTTTTAATAAGAAATTACTTCAAGACTTCACAGCAATCTATAAAAATTGCAGCAAATGCAACAATAATTTAGAATTTAGATTCTGACATATCTATAACTAAAATTATGTCACTGTATAACAGCAAATGCAAAAATTAGGTTTTTTTTTTAAAAAAAAAAAAAAAAAAAAAAGATATAAAATCTTTTTTTATAATAATCCCATTTCAAAAATGCTATGATATGAAATAATTTAGTTAGAACAGTTTATAATGCAATATCATTCATCACAGTCCTTTTTATGTAATGGTTTTTGATTGAAAAATGTAGCCTTTAAGACATGCTGAATTTACTCTATTCAGCAAATCTTAAAGGCTAAAATATTTGAAATTTTTCTTTCAACTATGTTAACCATAATGTTCCTTAAGAGCAATTCAATCAATATTTCAATACAATCAATTTTTTCAATACAATCTTGTTATGGAATCATTATAATTATATACCATGATCAAATGCTATTAATATTTAATAGTTGATATTTCAATTAGAGATTTCTATTTCATTTGAGGTCAATTAGACAATTTTACCACATTCCTTAAAACTGATATATTTAAAACCATAAATCACTGACAACAAAACTCGCGTTTTTACCATTCTATGATTCTATTATCTCCATTAATAATAGAACAAATTTAATTTTTCACACAAAAAATGGATATCATATAGCGCATAAAAACTGAAAACGAAACAAGTTTTATTGCATTTTAAGGAAATCACAAAATATGCACACGATCAAAATGTTTAAATAATTTCACTAAAATCTTTAAAACGTTAAAACTAAATATAAATATGCAATACCTAGCAACCTAATTTCACAAAGTTTCAAGAAAGAAAATTACCTGTAATAGATTTTCAGTGGCATTTAAATCTATTGCAGATGAAGACCACCGTTTTTCAAAGACCTTTGTTTTACCTGCATTCTGTAAGCTGTCATCAGTTGCTGGTGTACTAGGAAACTGAGGAATGTCAGATAAAGATTTAGAATGAAATAATTTAATATTTTTCTCCAAATCAGCAATTGTTGGAGTATTTTCAGCTTTGTCAGTTTGAGCTTTTAACGCAGCAGCTGAAAAGAAAAATCAAGATAATCAAAATACTTACTAATGAAAGAAATATAAACAGTGAATAGAAATTATAAACTTTATAAAATCAGACTTTAATTACAAGCTATATTTATAAGAATGCTAGAGAAACAATTTTTCTTTTATGTTATTGCATACAATGTTTTAATACTTTTTTTTTTATCATTTTATTAATGTAAAAAATATAAATTAAAGATATATTGAAGACAATTTTGATGTTTTAGAAACCAAATATTTGTCCCTTTTTAGAAATTTCATTACTTTATAAATTTTGTTCATAAGAAATAAAATTATTAAAAAAAATACCCATAATTATGTATGCTAAGTATTTCATAAGTGAATAGACAAAAGTTGAGTTTTATGGTGCAAGAGCCAAATCTGGCAAACAATGTGTATCTATGATTTTGATGTTAGAAAAAAAATGGTTAAAAAAAAAGGTAAAAATTTGTTGACAAGAAAAGTAGAAAACAGAAAAGCATTGCTAGGGCATCCCAGGTGCATGTCACCCATGTTTGTAAAAGACATTAAACCCCATGGGGAAGGGAAAAAAATCACCAGGATACCTTTGAAGTCATGATATGCAAAGAATAAAAGCTCCTAAAAGGAAGTATTTCATAAAAAGTCATTTCATTAACTTAAAAACTAATTTTAAAAATATCTGCATTGATTTGAAATGCATATCGAGCTAAATATATTTCATAAGAGTATTTTTTTTTATCCTAAAAATTTATTTCACATTTGGATACAATTTTCGCCTCAATTTAGATTCCCCAACCTCCATTCTTTATAAGTATCCTTTTTTTTTTCTATAACTCTCTTGTATAGAAAATTTCAGCATTCGGACTTCTCCTAAAAGTAACAAATATTTTTGCAACATCCTATAACTTATTATTGGAAACAAGCCAACATTTCAAAAAATATTTTACTGAAACATCCTATAATTTATTATTAGAAACAAACCAACATTTCAAAAAAATATTTTAATGAACTCTACATGTAACTTCCTTCAATAAATATAAGAAATGCTCTTAAAAATAATTAATATTTTTAGCAAAAGCTGATCACTATTCCTAATAAAGTCTGCTTTTTCATAAAGAAAACGATACTTTTTTGGATGTGAGTAATTTACATGTGTGTTAATAAGTATCAGCTCATATTCATATTTTAAAATATGGCAATTTGTATGACTAGCATCCACAAAATATTTTTCAACTATAAAATCTAAAATAAAATCGTGAAAACAAAATTTTTAATACTATAGTTAGACCCCATTAACTCATGGTTTGATATACATGGCTTTACCAGTCTCTCTTTTAATAAGATTTAAATTAATCATTTTCCAGATAATATTTTGACTTCCTGTTAAAAGACATAAAAATACTTTTTCTTTGTATAATATAAATAGTGGATTAAACAAGAGATGGACTACTTGATAAAACAATAATAAAAAAAAAAGTTGCATTATAAATAAAATACATTGATTTGAACATCAAATTCATTAAATTACTTCGTGCGCGTTGTTCCTGTATTAACCTCTGCTGAGCAGTTTGATGCTGCATTCTTATATCATGAAATTGCTTCCATTGTTTTTCTTGATCAATTTCTTGAGCTTTCAGGTCCTTTTTTAACGATTCCTGAAGAGAAAAGTAAGTATTAATCAAAATCAGAAATGCAGGATGTAACAATTTAACAACTCTTAAGCTAAGATTATATATATATATAGATATATATATATCTATATATATATATAGTTGGATGGTTTTTTTTAAACTAAGAAACTTTAAACATTGAAACTTATATGTTTTCAATAAACACCAAAATACATTGAAATAGCATAAGTTGGAAAAATAAATCTAACTTAGAATATTTCATAAAGGAAACCTAACTTAGAACATTTCATAAAAAAAATATTAACTTACTGTATTTTCCTAATGGTTGTATAAGAAAAGAGATAATTTACATTACTTTTTTTTTAAAAAAAAAAAAAAGCAACAATGAAATAAAACATCAGGATAATTATAAAGAAATACACAAGGTCACAGAGGGCTTGATTTCAGAGGAAATAGTTTGCAATACAGTTCAAGAAATGAAATCAAAACATTTTAAATCAAATGAAAACAAGAAAAAAAGCAACTGTAACATTTTAGGAATATCGGTAACAGTATTTAATGTTCATTTTTTAATTAGACAAATTGTTTAAATTAATTTATTTTAAAACATCCGATATATTAATATAAATTTTACATAGAAGTTTCAGCACTAATTTTTTGAATATATCTCTAAATGCAAACATAAGAACAAAGAGTACCAAACTTTAGTATCTAAAAATACTGATATTAGAATGCTTTCATCCAAAAATTTTATATGTTTTTACTTCAATATGAATTCAAAAAATTTTCGGACAATTATCCGAAGGTAATTGTTTAGAAGAGATTCTAGATAGGTATATTCTCTCTAAATTCAAGCTATGTAAATGCAATTAACATAGATATACAATATTGATGTTTTTTGAATGGTTATTTTAAGCAAATTTCCCACAACCAACCTTTTAGATCAAAAGCAATAGTCAATTTGTCTAAGGTATCTTTTTTAATCTTACCTTCTCCTCCCCCAACTTCAAGATCTTTTTCTTTCAAAATTTAATTGAACCCTGGTTTATATAAAATATACTCATTTTCTTGCTTGAGTTACCTAAATAGGTCTATTAATTTCCTAACAAACACATTCTACATTCTCATGGTATATTTACCAAAAAATTATGGTGGTGAAAAATTCATTTCTCTAAAATGAAATTTTAAAACAATACTCCCACCCCTTAAAAACAATGATATAAATGCAATGACGTCCTCAAATGTTTGAGCAATCATTTTTTTATATATAGAAGCATAACTCTCTTAAAATAAATATTAGATTGAAACACTACATTATAAAATAAACTTGTAATTACAAAAAAGTTGCAAAAGACTTTATGGTTATTTCAAAATTCAAAAACATTTATATTTAGTATGCAGTTGCTAAGACAAAAACTTATACACTACAATAAGTTAGTTAAAAAAAATGAGAAAAAAACTTACAGTGCTGCTAGATTTCTGTGCACGAGAAAAAGATCTGTTTTCTCGAGCTCTTTGCTAAAAAGACAAAAATAAGAGGTTATGAGAAGTATGGAGTTAAATTAACACTATTCTAGTACAATATTAATAAAATTTTGCAAGAAACAGAAAGACCTTGCAATTTTGAACATGGTCAAATGATAAGAATGACATCTGAACTGGGATACTCACTCTCCTAACTCTAACATCATCATCATGCTTAGACTTTAAGAATTTAAAACTATATTTATAGCCCCTCAATACACAACTTTTTTTAAATTGGATCCTCACAAACTGTCCTAGGAAGAAAACATTATAAGAGCTCATTTACCTTTCAATACACATTCAGAAGTTTGTTTTGTATCAACAATCATTTTAATGATTTTATTATTCCATGCTGCGATAATGTTTGGAAAAGAAAGAGACAAGTTTTTGTATTTTTTTTACCATAAGCTATTGGAACTTAGTTACATGAGAAATACAATGTTTTACACTTCGACAAAAATATACAACATCAATTAAATAGTTTTCAACAGTGTTGCAACATCATTGTGTAAGTTCATTCTTATTCTGTGTTAGGAATTGATAAGTTATGATGTTGTGCAACATTCCATACACAGGCTATCAAAAGATAAAGAAGCTGTAGTGCATGTTCATAAAATAAAAAGACAAGAAACAATGAAAGCAATATTGTTCTTTTCATAATAAACATCTTTGACAAGTGGCACACCAATATGAAACTGTGAATGACAGAAATGTGTTCAAACTAGAACACTTGATAAAAAAAAAAAAAGTATTTGTAAAAATTAAATAAAAATGTGTATTGTATATAGAGAACAAAGCTTCTCAACATTACCACTGCTCCAGGTTGCAAAGTAGTACAAGTGCAAGTTCATTCAATTACATAATTTAGACATTAAATTTTTTTTTTCCATTTATCATAAAATGCAATAAATATTTTTCCTAAAAATATAACAATATTTTCATAAGATGGAACATTTTAATGCTTTTCAGTCAGTTTTATTTTATTGTTCTATTATCAGAACAAAAGATATTTATAAACATTTGCAGCCATTTAAAGTCTGGCCACAAGAAAGAGAGGTTGGATGAGAAGTCTATACATTAAGGGTCAATATATTAAAAGGAGATTAGGGCAGAAATAAATAGTAACTTGATAAAGAAAAAAATTAATATTAAAAATTCTATCTAAAATTGTTTCATAAAAACTGGATAGTAAGAGTAAAAAAAAATTTTCAATAAATTTTTACAAAATTGTAGAATAAGAAATACATTTTTATGAATGGATATAATTGATCACTACAAGTATTTATGATTTCTTGAAATAGAAATAATTTCAGAATGAAAAAAAATTAATTTAACTAAGAAGCAGAAATATTATATACAATCTGTTAATGAGAGTTTACCTTAAAAGTAAATTGCAATCAGTATTATGTTAAATCAAAAATAATTATAAAAGCTAAAAACAGTGTATCTCACCAAATATGGCTGCCGCTTCTCAGCTGGTAAACTGCGCCAGATTTTAGCAATCTGTTTCACTCGATCAGTCCAATCTTAAATAGAAATGTAGCAAAAAAAATTTGCTATTCAGATTTTTACCTCTTATTTACATTTATGCATAATTATACTTAAAATTCCAGTTAATACCAATGTTTTCATTATTAAATATATTGCAAGTTTTAAAGTTTTGTCAAAAATAATTTTCAAATTACAATTATCCAAATTGTTAAAAAAAAATAGTAACGAGTGATATGTTAATACAATCAACAGAACATAAATTCATATCACAGGATAAATAAATTATTTTTAACACTAAATTTTAAATTTTAGCAAATTTTCAACACGCAAAATTGATTCAATGAACACATTTTTAGCATGCAATTACAATTTTTATTTCTCACAAATTAAATTTTCATATATATTTTGAAATTTCAAAACCTTTTGATTAATTTATTATGTTTAGATTTTTTTTTTCTCCAGAACTTTGCATATTACAATAACTATTTTTCATAGATCCACAATTTATAAAAGTATTTTAAATACACATACCAGGATATTTATTTCTCAAGTGTGGTAGATTGATGTTTGAATATAAAACAGGAGATATTGTCGACAGCATGCCAAGACGTTCATCAGATTCCCATTTCATGATATTCTTTTGCAGTTGTGGTTGATCACAATCCGAATCAGGCCATGAGCTGTTTGAATCAGCATGTTGAAGATTTTGCCTAAAATATAAAAACAAAACATGCGGCAAAATTATCCAGTTCTAAGAATTCATACATTGACAACATATCTACTTTATAATGAGAATAAAGATATGTGAATAAAACAAGTTTTTAAAATTAGAATAAAATTTAACACTCCTATTAAAATGCAATATAATTCAATAAGTTAATAAAGCATCTTTTTACACTTGGGAATGATAACATACAAAAATGATGGTACTGAAGAACTTATTAATCTCAGAATTTTAAAAAATCAAATTCCTTTCAAAGTCTTTATAAGTAGTGGAGAGCAAAAACTCTACACGTAATAATCAAATTAGATTTGGACAAATTACTAATATATTCAATTTTTTATACAGTTCAAACACAGAGCAATAAACTAAATGTTTTGCAAAATAAATGTTTAATAATTAGTTTATGGATTATCTGGTCATACTACATTTCAAAAGAAAATTTAATTTTTTAAAAAAAAGCACAATCTAATGAAACAAGATATGAAATCAAAGTTAGGCACTGACAGATTAAAGTACACTTTTTCCGGAATGAGTAGAGCCAGTATTTTTAATTAAGCAATTCCTCAAAACTTGACAAAAAAAATAGAGTGTGGATATCCCAATTTGACCTGGAACCATTTAATGGAACAAGAGAGCCACAAGGCTAGCTGGATAAGCTGTAATACAGTTTAACTTGCTACATGGGAGTGGAATCCTTGACAATTTATATAGAAAGCACTTCATTATCCAAAGGGAGTAAAAGAATTTATGATATATGGAAATGTTTTTTTTTTAATATTTTTAATTTCATTTTAAAAAAATTTTAATATTAAAAATAAGTTAATAAAAACAATATAAGATTGACCTTTATAAGATTGAATAAGATCCTTTAAATGGTTTTAAAAGTTGAACAGCATAGTTTATCACAGAAATAGACAAGAAAGTAACAAGAATTAAAGATTATTGTTGAATCTGACGAAAACAATCTAAGATGTTTGATATAACTAAGAACTTTCCTTGCACTTTTAGAGCTTTTAAAATATTTAGAAGGAAAGGAAAGTAGCATGAATCAAAAGTAAAAGTAATTATGAAAATCATTTCCCACTGTCTCATGGAAAATAATCAGTTAAGTGTTCAAGAAGGTAGCATACCAGTATAAATTATATGTAAAATATGCAGGTAACTTAGCCGAATGTAACCCGATACCAAAATTTTTAACAAAGATAGTCATGAGGATCATTCATTAAGTTCTTAGAAATTCCATGAGATGGCACTCACAGTATCGAAAACAATTTTTTTTTAGTAAGCATCATGACTTGTTAGACAGCTGTCTAAATCTCAGCTACTTGTATTCATTGTGACCCCTTTCGAACCTCAAAAATTCTTCGTCAAAATTTTCTGGACAATAAGACCATATTCATCTTTTTTGGAAAAGATTCATTGGAAGCAACTTGTCTTTTTTACTTGATTTCTGATGCAGAATGATGAATCAAGATCCCACCAATGGTGACAACTTGAAGCAAAATGACAACAACAACTCGAAGCAGCAGCAATCAAATTTCAACTTGGCAGCAAATGACTACTAAATGAAAACTAACCTATGAATCAATGTCAAATTTGTTTCTACTCTGTTCAACAGATGACAGCACCCAATAGTAACAACAATCAACCTTAATAATGCCATAGCTTCAAATACAAGTATTTTTAAAGTCACACTCGTAAAAAAAAATTAAATTAATGTAATCCATTTCATTTTTTAAAAAAAAAGGAATTCACAGGAAATTTAATTTAGTCAGATAAGGATTTATTTAAAAGTAATAACAAAGATTGCAATTACAGCAATAAAATTAAATAACATAAAAAATTTAGGTAATATTAGGATAGTAGCAAGAAATAAATATAAAAAGAAAATGTTTATTTACAAATCTGAAGTGTTTTCAGAATCAGAACTCAGACACAAAATATTAATCAGGACTTCTCCAACTTGCCTTGGGTGGAGGGGAGGCAGTTCCGTTATTTCAAGAATCTACCTAGGTCATGCAAAGGCATGGGTGTACTAATACAAAGAGTTGTTATATTCAATAACCTAGAACTCAAATTTAGCGTGAATCAATATTTTACAGGAACTTTATCCCTGCTACCAAAGATTTCCAAATCTTTTTAAGACTACAAACAGCAACAAAAATTTACAGTAAAAAAAATCACTTTAATAACATTCACAGCTCTCATCACAACTAAACAAAATTGATATTGTACATATTTCAATTTGAAATAATTTATGATGTTAACAGGTTAATTAACATAGTTAATCAACTTCAGAAAAAGAATTTTCTCATTTTGGGTGGAGATTTTTTTTCCATGTACCTTATTTCTCATCAAAACTAGCCCCATTTCAAATTTTGTAAAACTGCCTAAAAGTTTCTGATTTAAGAAAAATACACTGGTGAAATAAATTAAGAGAATTTGCATATTTTATCAAATTGCATGAAAAGAACTAAACTGAAAGGGGAAATGTAAATCTTGTATGGCAAATATGTAAACGTGCACATGTGTGTAGGCAGAGCCAGCAGAAAAACAGGTTTAATAAGCGCGTGGAGGGTAAGACTAATTTCGTTCGCTAGCACACCTCAGCGAATTTCTAGGTGTTATCTTGCAACAATCAGTTTAATTCACATCGGAACAGTAAAACTGAGCAACCACCAACGTTTAGATGATGGAATGAGGTGGCGAATTGTGGGAAGACTAGAGGCAAGCCAATCGCAAGTCCAGATATGCAGAGAGTTTAATTTAACGCCCAGTGTTGTGTGTAAACTATGGAAACAGTTCCGGGATACTGGATCTATCAAGAGAAAGTCTGGGCAAGGTCGTCCAAGAGCCACGACTGCCAGAGAAGATTGCCATTTATCCATTTTAGTGAGGTGTAACAGAGGGTCTACAACTTTTCAGCTCTCTCGGGACCTGTATGCAGCCACAGGAACTCACGTAACAAGGGTGATTGTTTCCAAAAGACTGGATGAGAGAGGGTTGTTTGCCAGAAGACCAACTGTTTGCGTCCCGCTAACGTCTACAAACAGGAGAGTCGGATTAGCATGGTGCAGGCAACATAGTGATTGGAGTATGGAGCAATGGGCAACCGTTCTGTTCACCGACGAGTCCCGCTTTAGCCTGAATACCAATTCTCGACGTACTTTCATATGGAGAGAGCCAGGGACCCGCTACCTACCCTCCAATGTCTGCAAAATCGACAATTATGACGGTGGTGGTGTAATGGTCTGGGCAGGCATCATGTTGGATGGCCGCACCACTCTTCTCATCTTTGACAGAGGCTCTGTAACTGGTGTGAGGTATAGGGATGAAGTCTTGGAGCCCTATGTTTGCCTTTTCTGGGGTGCAGTGGGCCCCGAGTTCATCTTAATGGATGATAACGCGAGGCCACATAGAGCTCTTCTGGTTGACAAATTTCTTGAGAGTAAGGATATTTTGCCAGATGGATTGGTCAGCCAGGTCTAGACCTCAATCCTATACAGCAAGTCTGGGACACTTTGGGGAGGGCAATTGCAACTTACAACCCCCTCAGAGAACCATCCAGGAACTGAAAACAGTTTTGGTGAATGAGTGGGACCAATTGCCACAGGTACAGATAAACTGCCTTATTTCCAGTATGACATCACGCTGCAAGGAGTGTATAACTGTAAGTGGGGACCATACCCCAAATTAACCCATTTCTTTTGTGTATTCTGCAACCGCTGTTTCAGACCTGAAGACTCACATGAGTGTTACACACAAACATGTGCATCTATTATAACTGTTGAATGTTTATTTTGTTTGTATTATATCAACCTATGTTCACACCAAATTTTATTAAAATCTGTCCAGTAGTTCTGGAGATCGTAGATAAAATATGAAAATTCCTTTAATTTCTTACACCAGTGTATAAAAATGGCTACCCAAATGTTAAATTACCACTACAAAAATTGGAATATTAAATTTTCTACAAGATTCTTTAAAAAATTTTTACATACAATAAACCTTTTTATTAACTAAAAAAAAAATCTGGAAAGTAAATATGAAATATGTGAATAATTAAATACAAGAAAAAAGAAAAATTATTTAATATCTCTTAGTCTTAAAACCTCTAAATCCTTAATTCCTTCATTAAAAATACTCAAAACCAAAATTAAGATTGAAAATCAGATAATGTTATGGAGTTGTACACTAGTTTATAATTTTTAATCATCCACTCACTTATCATACATGGTTTAAAAATTTGAAAATATTACAAGCTAAATGTTTTATTTTGCAGGATACCAATTTTCATAGCCAATACTTTAAAAGAAAACTTAAGAAAAGATCATAGCCAGAAAAATGTTAAACATCTTGCAGATTAATACTTTGATTCCAAAAGAAAGTTGTCTAAAACTTTTTTAAGATTAGCTCAAAAACTTTTATATGATTCAAAGGAAATTTAAAACATAGCTATTAAAAGCATTATCTATCTAATTCTACCAAACATTTTAAAATTAATTTATATTTTTAAGGAAGAAAATAAACACAAATTTTTATCTATTGATATGACAAGTAAATACAGTTCTTACAATAAATTTGGATGTATTGTACTTTGGTTCAATCCTTGAGATGAGGTTTGTTGTATAACATAGGCAGATGAATTTTTAGATACTGCAGATCCAGTATTACTACCTATAAATAAAAATCAGAAAACATATTAAAATATGAATAAAACAGTTTCACAGACAAAAGAAATTTTAAAACAAATATATCTTGCAAGAATGTAATTCAGTATAATATTGATGAATGAGTATAATTCACACTTAAGTATTTAATAATACAAATATCATAAAAAGAAATATTTTATTATTTGAAAAGAGTTTAATCATTAAAAATAATTCCATAAAAATAACAAAGAAATTAATATAACTTTAAAACTGCTTTGTTGGAATTTATTCACCAAGAACATGTCTCTTATGTAATGAATAAATGTTTTGTTTAAAGAATCTATTCACAATTTTTTAATGATTCTAACAATAAAGTTTTAAGTGAAAATTCATATTGCAAAAACAAATATGACATTAAAAATAAATTTAATCTACATATTTAAGGATTATAAATTTTCTATTCTAAACTAAAAATCAAAAATTTATTTTTTCACATAATATAATTAACACAAACACTAGCTTAAAAAAATCTTCATATATAAGACAATAATAAAACAAATATAAAGGTATTTTATAAAATCAATTAATAAAAGTTGGCAGAAAATATAACATTAAGTTAGAAATACATTTTTTGCAGATATAAGTTTTATGTGAATAAGTAATAAAGAAAACTAATTATAGGAGAAACATTTGCCTCAAAAAATTCTTCCAAAACCTTTACTGAAAGCAGTCAATATATATAAAATCTACCAAAGCTTCAGACTGTAATAACATTCTTAATAACTTACGGTACTGTAATGGATTAGCAAGCCTTTGATCTCGTAAGACACCTTGAAATACATCTTCAACTTCTTTACTATCAATTTGCGGCAAACCTAGAATGAAAATTATATTTTAATCAAAGAAACACATCCATAAGTCTCATGCACTACATTTCTGTAAATTAAAATTGCAAATGCAACAATTATCAACAGGATATTGAAAACTAGTAAATAAAAAAAAAATCGCAATAAAAAAAGCCTTCAAAAATAAGATATTTAAAAGAAAATATAAATGATGTAATAAATTAGGGTCAGTTAATTTTTTATCTTGTAGTCAAATAAGATAATTACTCATGACCCCAAATAAATCATTCTTAAATATAACATGAAAAAATTATTTTACTTTTTAAATAGTTGTATGAGTAAATTTGGTATCCTTACCAGATGCATCACTCAAACTAGATGTAACAGACAAATGTTCCTCTTTAATACTTTCAATTTCAGATTTTATAATGCTCTTATCTAAAATAAAAATATAATGACAAAAGTCCTACAACTTAAAACAAACACTTCATATCCAAAAAGAATATTGAAATTTATAGCTAAATAACTTCAGAAAATGCCAAAAGTTACATAAAAAATTCACACTTTATTAAATTTGATTGTGGTAAAATTAAATTTAAATTTCATTAATTATACATCTCATAAATAAGAAATGAACAAATTTGTGTTTGTACATCTGAAAAATTCATTATGTTTAAAAGAATATAAGTAGTTATGTTTATAAATTTTTACTTTATTGTAAATTTCTTTTTAGTTAAAACAGATGATACCAATAAGTAGCACATATTCATTTTTATCATTACAATCTAAAAATAGAAACATTTTATTGAACTTTTAATTATTTAAAAAAAAAAAATTATGATTCAATTTTTTTTTTTTTTTTTTAAATTCTAGAAATAAAATTTGAAAGCAGAGAACTGGAATAATAAATTTTTGTTTTTATCAAATCTTAATTCCAATAGTCATAAAATGACAAATACGTAAATCTATCATAAACAGAAAATTTTAAATACATAATTACATGTTAGACTGGGATTGTTCAAGGTCTTAGTAGTTGTGCCAGTTGTTGATATTAAATCTTTGACATCCTACAATGAAAATATAAATTGTAAAACTAAATATCTGAAATAAAAACAATTAAAAATTATGTTTGGAAATTATAAAATTTTACACATTTAAATGCAATTAATAGATCATAAAAACTGGAACTTGTAAAATTACAGTCAAACTATATGTAGCAGATAAAGGTCTTTAAAAAATCTTTCAAACATTACATTTCAAAAAACACAATGACGCCGAATTTTTCATTCAGAGCATATCTGCATGGAGATCACTTTGAGAAAAATTAGTTGCTGTTAAAGGAAGTGTTTTTATTAAATAAAATATCTTTTCCAGACATTGATGCTTTCCATCCATGTAATTAGAACAGTCAGTAATTATGAAAAAACAAAAGGTAAATCATATGAAGTTATGATTTGATAACCATCATGTTGTACAGTTCTCATTTTAGTGAAATTGGAATGTATAATAAATTATAATTTGATACGGCAGTGTTTAATTTTTACTTTCAGTTGAGAAGAGAAAATAGGGACAATTCATATTATCTTCTGAAAATATGTAATTATATTTTTAGATTATTTTCCCCACAAATTTGCAAATGCAATGCATCTTCAATTGGAAGGCCACACAAGGTCAAACTACTCAATTTATGGAGAATTTCATCCAACTTGAGTAAAAATATTAGTTTAAAATACGCATATGTAACATTAGATATCTTAAATCATTTAAAATTTTGGTTTCCATTACAAAATCAAAAAATTCATTCAGATTGAAATTTTTTCTACAAGTCTTTCAATAACTTCAAGGGATTCCAATTCTCATCTTTTTAATTCAATTCATTTTTTTTCAATAGTTATTAGATCCACTTACAAATCACAAAAATGTAGCAATTGTAAAGTAATAAGTTGATAAGGTAAAAGAGTAAGCAGGTAAAGAAATGAAAATAAACAATTTGGTAACTGTGTTGCATATAAATCATTTACTTGTGATTTTGCTTCAACGGTGGAATTTGCAGGAGGCTGTAAAGGTGCTTGACTACTTTTCATATGTTCTTCTGGTGGCTTATGTTGACCAGAGGTATTATCTGTTGGAGCTTCTTGCTGCTCCCGAATTTCTGCTGTTTTTCCCATCTTTTTACAAGACGATAATAATTCCTTCCCAAAAAAAGCATCCTGTAACAGCAATACAGTTATATCAAAAGTTTCAATAACAGGAATGAAATCCTTCAGAATATTATTCATACAAAATCAAAAATTAAATCTAAAGAAAGAAAATTATACATGCATGCTGCATAATCACTGAAAACAATTCTTACAAAAAACCATTTACAATAATAAATTAAAAATCAACTTTTATTCCAATGCAAATGGATTATTTAACTGTTTTCAAGCCATACATATTAATAAAATAGCATGCTTGGATTGTATAGAAAATTATAACAAGATAAATTGAATAATATCCTGATAAATTTAATTTCATCAGATTAGACCAAAAAGATATTGCTTAAAAATAAATTCAGAAAAACTGAAATAAAAAGATAATTAAAAGAAACTTGCTAATAAAATTACATTGATAAATATATTTTGATAAATTACAATCAATTCGGACGTTTTAAAATTACATATACTAAAATAGTACATTATAACTTTAAAGATATACAAAATATGGGTGGATTTTTTTTTCCAAATAAAATATAAACACATTTATAAACTGTAAATAAGCTTTTTTTTCCTGTCAAATATATTACACAATAGGAGATAAAACATACACGCAGGTAACTTGGAAAACTTTCATCTAAAAATGTTTTCTTTTTTGGTTTTCTCTTGGGTTTCTTCTTGATTTTATCAGCATTACCAAACTCTGTGTCAGTTGCCAAAATAGGAGTATCGTTTGTTAGAGGGAAAGCAGAATCAGATGGTGGTGGTATGACTTCACCTAAAATAATTTTCATTCTTAAAAAAAAAGCAAATTAAAACTGAAAAATTATATAAATGATGCAAGGACTGAAAAAATGTCTGGAAAACTTAAGAAAACATTTTTTTTTAATTTAAAGCAGTAAAATATCTAATTTACTTCTTCATAAATTAATGTTGATCCAACAATACTGTCTTTACTTATGCTCATTTCATTTAAGATTTGAAAGATTAAAATATAATTTTCTGAGGGCAAAAAAAAATTTATTGACCATCACCTTGATCTCCACCTTCTTTTGTAGATGTCGAACATCTTCCTCGTGGTTTAACACTGAAGCCACCAATCCCTATATAAATATATTTGTGTGTTACTTTATATATTACACAAATAATAAATGAATAATTAGAGCTCATTTTACTAAATGTATAAATTCATAAAAAGAAAAGCATAAAATTACAAAATTGATTATTATGAAATAAACACATTTAAAAATGTGTTTATTTAGCTTTTTTTTTTTTTTAAAGTGATATATAAAATTATAAAGATAGTGAAAATATGCTTAATTTTTATATCAACAATAATCTTTTGATATTAATTTTCAGTATATTTATCAAGAATTGGAATCTGAATATGGATATGAATGTAATGATTTTTCAATTTATGGATGCTTTTTACAGACTGGTCTTTCAATTTGTAATTCACAATTTTGTAACAGAAGCTAGCTAAAAATAAACTACTACAATTAAACCAATGCTACACTTTTTTTGTTTTTGTTTCATACTAAAACTAAATAAAATAAACACACATACAAATTTTGTTATACCTAGTTTTTGTAGCTTTCTTGGTCTTTTCTTTTTTTCACCAGATGAGTCAGTAATCAAATCTTTTGTACCATCCATTACCATTTTGCCGTCTTCAAAATCATAAGCTTTCAAACCCAAATCACCAGCACTAGTTGATTGTGTAGGAGGTTCTTCAACAGCTAGCAATATATATTCAATGAATTAATAACTTTGTTAAAAGGTTTTACAACATCATTTTAATAAAAACTAACAGGACACTTAAAAATTATTCTAGCATTACATTTTAATCAAAGAAAATTGTGAAAACCAGAAGTCTATGAAATATAACAAAAATGTTAACATCTCTATTTTGGATATTTTTTATGTTAACAAAATAGTTTAAGGAGAGAAAAAAAAAATTTTAATAAAATGTAAATAAGAATTATTGAAATGCATTGGGTATAAGGGAAAATTCTGTCGTTTTTGAACGTGTGCACTTTTATGTGTTGTTGATCCAGCAAGAATTCTGATCCAGTTGAAGCTGGTTTAAACAGATTAATAAATGATTGATGATTTATACACATTTTTCATATTTTAGTCAGTTTTTTAAACTTATAAAACTATCAACATGAGTGAGGAAAAAGTGCACTTAAGACATTGTAAGTTGTATGAGTTCCAAAAAGGGAATAATGCAATAGACGCAAAAAAAAAAACTTGTGCAATGTGTTTGGAGAGGATGCAGTAACAGCTCGAACATGCCAAAGATTGTTTGCAAAATTTTGTTAGGGTGATTTTTCTTTGAAAGATAAATCCAGATCACAAAGGCCATCAGATGTCAATGACAAAGTGCTATGCAGTATGACCAAGGCAAATCCCACATTCACAAAGGCCATCAGATGTCAATGACGAAGTGCTATGCAGTATGACCAAGGCAAATCCCACATTAACTTCCACAGATGTGGTCTTCAAGCTTAGAATAAAATCAGACAACTGCTTTGGATCACATTAAAAGGCTTGGTTTTAAGTCCAAATTATGTTTGGGTGCCACACAAATTAAACAAAAAAATTTGAAGGGCATTTGAATTTCGATATGTTCTTCAAATCTTGCTCGTCATAAAAAAGAACCGTTTTTGGACCACTTGGTGACTGGAGATGAAAAATGGATAGTGTATAAACACATTGTTAGAAAAAGGGCACATGTTTACGAAGGAGAAACACCATCGTCCATATCTAAAGCTGATGTGCATCAGAAGAAGGTTATGTTGTATTGGTGGTGGAATCACAAGGGTATAGTGTAATATGAGTTGCTGAAAGAAAATGCAACTTAATGTTTTGAATAAAGAAATTAAATGCAAACGTCCATCTTTAGCCAACAGAAAGAGTGTAATTCTGCATCAAAACAACGCTACAATCACATGTGGCAAGAAAAACCTGCACAAAAAATTGCAGAGTTGGGTTAGGAAACTTTACCTCAACCAGCAAATTCTACTGATATTGCCCTATTTGACTATCATCTATTCAGGTCACTGCAAAACTTCCTTGATGGAAATGAATATATTAAATTATGAGGGTGTCCAAATGGCAGTAGAAGAATACTTTGCCTCCAAATTTAAGATGAAACTTATTTTAAAGATTAATTTAGGCTTGCATAGAATATAAAATTCCTGTTTCTATACTAACAACACTACTTTGAAATTTTATATAAAACAAAAAAAAAACTTTCTTCTTTCAATTCAGGGCAATTTCATAATTAGAAAATCAAGTAAATTTATATATACATATGCTACTAACTTTAAAAACTCTCAAGAATAAATACATGCAATACTACAATATAAATAGTGATAACAATTTTAACTCATTTTTCATACAGACATAAATTAGACTTCAGCAATTTTAAAAAGATATTTTAATTATAGTTTATTTATACAGATAAATTGTATATTACAAGAATTACTCAAAATATTCATTTAGATTCAATACAAATATACCTTTACCAGGAACGAAATTGCTAATGAAAATTTTATATGCCAACATGAATATTTTTAACATGTTTAATTTTATTACAAATAAAAAAAATGTAGAACAATCACCTGCAGCAGATGCAGAATCTTCACCTTTGTCTAACTGAAGTAATGATACTGATTTTCCAGAATCTTGGGAAGAGCCTAATAATCCTAATAATCCTTGTTTTACCTTTCTGGGCCTAGGTATTTTCTTTGGTTGCTCAGGTAGAAGGGTTTTCATATACTTCATCCCACTTTCAGAAAGGTATACGCCATCACAATAATATTGCACAGGTTGCTTAGCTTTAACAACAGGTGGTTCTACATAACAAAAGGAATTTGTAAAATTCTATGTGGTTATTCACCAACAGTAAAACAAACAGGACAGGATATTCTAAATATTTCTTTAAAAATATTAAGATTATAAGGCACGATAAAGAACTTGGTTGTAAAATGCATCTTTTAGAATGAATCCAGAGAATTAGTAGAATATATCCTTTCATTTGTAATTATGTATACTTAATATTTGATTAGTCCACAAAGAACCAATTAAAAACTAAAATATATAAATAATTAAAACCTATTTTCATGTTATCTGCAGATTATATTGTAATATGTTTGAATTTTTCCAAGATATTAGCACTAATAGTGAGCATAAATTTTTTAATGTAACTTTTTAATTACATGTAATTGAAATAAAGTTGCCCTGATTAGAACTTATTCACACATGGATAAATTGACATTAGAATACAGAAATTAACATGTGCTCATATAATCTCTCATCATACAAACCTCTCATTAAGGTTTTTCATTGCAACTGTAAGAAATTTATTAAATTTAAATTAGCAATGATTTTAATGATAAAAAAAACTCAAATAATTTATTTCAACTTCTAAATATTTATTTTTATTACAAATATACTGTTATTCTTAAATATTTTTAATAATAAATTACTTAAACTTCTAAGAAAAAATTATTATTCCTGTCATAAATATATTGTTCATTATTAAATGTTATTAATATATAACAGTAATTATAACGCATATTTCTGAGAAATATCAAACTTTAGTTTCATCATCTTTCAAGCCGAGATTAATGATTTATAATTAATTAACAATGATTAAATCCATAAATGGAAGCAACTAATAAATTATAATTACATATATAACAATTTTTATTTTTCATTTTTCCAAGTGCTTCATCAAGAAGACTTAAAACTACAATATTTACATTAAATTTGGAACTTATTACATTTTCAGAATTATGGCTTGAAAATCTCATATCAAACATTGATTTTATCGAAAAGCAGTCTAATTTTACTTAATGCTCTTATCAAAGAAGAAACACAAATAGCATACCTGGTTCCTTAACTTTAGCGATTGGAGATGCATGTTTTTCAGGAATTTCTTCTGGTGTAGGCGGACTAGGTGGTGCTAGAGAAATAAAATCATGTTAAATTCCATTAAATGAACAAATATCAAAAAAATCCACTTATGTATAATGTAGATTTAATAATAATACAATACATAGAATAAGTTTCAAGAGTAATAAAAAATTACATAAATGTCTTAAAAAGCAAAAAAATTAATTCCACACCTTTCAAAATGACAAAAAATGTGACTTCTTACATCATTTTTCTTTATTCACATAGCACTAAATGCATTTACAATACAAATATATTTTTTTTAAAAAATTACTAAAGCATATATATATTATTGAAACTGTCGTATTAAGTAAAGATATCTAAGTAAAAGTAAAATATTAGACTGAACTATTTATAATCACGAATAAAATACAAACGTAAAAAACAAGCAATCTTCTTCGGACAAATTCTTTTTATTCCATTAACTAAACATGACAGACATCTACATTTTTATACACAGTTGCCAATCAAGATTAACATAAAGATTTAGGAAGTACATTGAGCGAATCCGAAAGATTATACATTTAACGAATCTTTAATATTATATGTTGAACGAATCCTAACATCCTCCCCACCCTGATCAATCTCTAGAGGGATGATCAGCTGTACAGGACGAGTGATGTCTTTTCCACCTGTACGTAGAATGCACAATCTAATTTTTCCATCTCTGCCTTCAATCAGTTTTTTAATGCGAGCCTTTTTCCATACGTGTCTTGGGCGGACATCTTCTTGCAACAAAACAATGTCTCCGAGTTGGAAGTTCACAGAGCTTTGATGGCCATTGACATGATGAAAGGAACGTAATTGTAAAAGATATTCATTGGACCATCTTTTCCAAAAATTGTCTAGCATCTCCTGCTGTTTTTTATACAATTGTATAAGTTTAGCGTCGTTATTTTCTGGATTTGTTGGTATAGTGGTCAATTTTCTGCCAGTCAAAAAGTGAGCTGGTGTCAGAGCTTCTATGTTATCATCACTTCCCTCTTCAAATACTAATGGTCTGCTGTTAAGTGTGGCTTCTATACCAATCAGTACTGTAGATAGACCTTCTATATCCAACAAAGCATGGCCAATAGCTTTCCGAAGACATCTCTTTGTTAGGCCAATCAAGCGTTCCCACCAGCCTCCCCACCAAGCCGCACGTGGTACAATAAATTTCCAATGTATGCCATTATGAGCATAAAATTGTTGAATTTTCCCTGAAGTGATAACTTTCCACAGATGTATCAGTTCTTTATTTGCAGCATGGAAGGTGGTAGCATTATCTGTATAAATTGTACATGGGAGTCCTCTTCGACCAACAAATCGTTGTAAAGCCAAAAGAAATTTGTCAGTGCTCAAGTCGGAAACAAGTTCTAAGTGTAAAGCTCTAGTAGTAGCACATGTAAATAGAGCAATGTATGCTGTGTCTGAGGGACTCTTGTTTCGCACATATAAAGGTCCAGCAAAGTCGATACCAGTGGTAGAAAATGGAACACTTGGTGTGACTCTTTCAGAAGGAAGGGGACCTTCGATTTGATTTCCACATTTCAATTTGGAGAGTTTGCAGGGTAGACATTGATGAAGTACTTTCTTTATAGCTTGGCGTCCTCGCAAAATCCAGAAATCTGAACGCAATTCAGAAAGAACGATTCTAGTTCCCAAGTGATGAAGACGAACATGAGTATTTTTTATCAGCAGTAGTACAAATGGGTGGTTTCCTTCAAGAAGCAAAGGATGTCGTACATCAGTTGATAAAGGAGCGAATTGCAATCTACCACCAAGTCTTATCTGATTGTTCTTTAGGAAGGGATTGAAGCGTGCAATCTTTGATGTTGTAGGTAAAGGACGGTTGTTTTTGAGAGCTTCCATTTCAACATGAAAGCACTGTTGTTGTACGTTGAGGATCCAGTAATCTTTAGCCTTCTGCAATTCTTCTGCTGTCAATTCAAATAGAAAACGTTGTTCATTTCTGCAATTGTGCAAAAAGCGTAGGATCCAGGCTGTTACACGAAGAAGTTTTGTGTAGGAACTATAATGCGTAATGTCAATAACAGGATTAGTAGTTTCTACATAAAGTGACTGCGTTAAGGGCTTATGTGCTTCGTTGTCAGTTGTTCATACGATGACAAATCTTCTGTTGGCCAGAGAGAAGGTTCTTGTGTCAACCAATCTGGACCATACCACCAGTTCTTCAATTTTAATAGTTTTGAAGGCAAAATACCTCGACTTAGGTGATCTGCAGGGTTTTGTGTCCCAGGACAATAACGCCATTGGGCTGGACTAGTATATTGAAGTATTTCCGTTGTCCTATTACACACAAATGTTTTCCATTTATTGGGGTTGCTAAGAATCCAACTTAATGTGATTTTGGAATCTGTCCATAATGTTGCAGCAGATGGTTGTATATCTACCTTATTACAGAAATATTTTAGCAGTCGAGTTCCCATTAAAGCAGCTAAGAGTTCTAGGCGAGGAAGAGTAACTTTTTTGATAGGTGCTAGTCTGTTTCGACTGCAGACTATATGAACATTTGATTGAGAAGTAACTATGTAGAGGACTGAACCATATGCATGTTCAGATGCATCACAAAACACATGTACAGAATATGGAGTGTGAGAAGAAATTCCAATGTAGCGAGAAATTTTGATAGAGCAAATATCGTCAAGTTGCTTCACTGCAGCATACCACATGGTTGATAAGTTTGTTGGTAGTAATTCATCCCACTTGATACCAAGAATCCATGTATCTTGAAATAAGATTTTTCCTATGATTGTAAATGGTGAAAATAGTCCTAATGGATCATAGCAGCTAGCGATGCAACGTAGTAACCATCGTTTTGTAAGTGGTTTGCCTCCAGCAACACAGAAAGATGTCTTGAAGGCATTACCCAAAGTATCATCATTTGTATCCCAGTCAATACCCAATACAGCTGTTGTAGATTTGTGAAATTCTTTATTCGTCTGTATTACATCTTTTAGTTTTAAAGAGTTTGTAGCCCACTTTTCCATTGGCAGTTTCATTAATGTCATTAAATCTTTGATCTCATGATATAGCATTGTAATATGTGTTTCAGTTTCAGTACTAGCAAGAAAGTCATCCATGTACAGATGTTTATCTATCATTGATGCAGCAATTGGAAATTCTGATATATGTTTCATTGCCAATTCTCGTGTTGAAGCGCACAATAAAAATGGACTGCAAGTAAGGCCAAATGGTAAACGGGAGAATCTGTAAACAGCTATTTCATCTGTAAAATAAGGTGTACCAGATTAATCAAATTCTAACTTGTACCACAGAAATCTAGTAAAATCTCTATCCTTTTCGTGTAGGATCAACTGCAAGAAAGCTTGTTTGCCATCACACGTAACAGCAAATTCATGCTTTCGAAATCTGAGAAGACAACCAACAATTTCAGGCAGAAGATTCAGACCAGCTTCTAAAGTGTCGTTCAGAGATGGCATTCCTGGATCATAAGATGAAGCATCAAATACAATTCGCCATTTAGTTTCAGTTTGTGTTATCTTTTTAACTGCATGATGAGGAAGGTAATGCATTTGCTTTTCGTTTGATTCTTCAGTGGAGCAAACTTCAACATGTTTTTGTTCAATATAATTCAGCATACATTTATAATATTGTGTCTTCAAAACATTACTGGATGAAAGTCTTTTTTGAACAGAATGGAATCTGTTTTTAGCATTAACTATGTTTGGAGACAAAGGTGTGACAATAGATTTCCAAGTCAGAGACACAATTCTTCGATTAACTTCAGTTTTGTAATCTTTGTGAAATTTTGATAAAATTTCTTCATCTCTAGCACTCATTCTTCTTTTTTGTATGTCTTGTATTCCTATGGTGTCTAATTCCCAGAAACAACGTACTTGATCATTTAAACAATCATTGGAAATTTGCACAGAAAACTGATGAACAATGTATTATCCACAATTGTAGTATGTGTTCTTGATCCACTAAGAATCCATCCTAACATTGAGGGTACCATAACAAAAGAATCTGACAGCTTTATTGGGGATTCTGCTGTAACAATTTGCCAATAATAATCGCCAGCAATAAGCAGTTCAATGGGCAATGAAGAATTATCAGGTGGATCAGCAAGTTTGAGTTTATTCTTATGAGCAAATTGACTTATTTCTAGTGTAGCAGCTGGATGTGCAGTGTACGAGTTGTTGCTTTCAAAAGCTGTGATCAAAATTGATTGCTTACTCCACAATCCTGAAAGTGTCAGCTGAACACATCGACGTTGTTCTTGTGTAAAAGATGATTCAAAAGCTTGAACCCTAAGAGAACTTGAATTGATAACATTAAGTTTGAGTTTGTCAATGAGTTTTACATCAACAAAACTTGCTTGGCTCCCTCCATCTAAAATGCAACGTGTTAATTTAGTAATGCCTGTGGGGCCAGTAACATACAGGCAAGCAGTTTGTAAATGTGTAAAAATTGTTCTTGGTATGTTTATATGATTTACTTCACTATTAGTTATTAGCAATTGAGTGTTACGGGGTGGACAAATGGAAACATGATGTTGCTTTTTGCATTTAATACATCGTGCAGTGCTTTTACGAGGGCAGTTTGTAATTCTATGTCCACGGTTAGTACATAAAAAGCAACGATTAGAATTTTTAAGTTTTTGAACACGTGTTTTATAATCTGTTACAGTTTCACAATTCTGAGGCCAATGCCCTGATGTATTACAAAAAGCACAAAAGGGTGAAATTTTATTTTTTTTTGTTTACTAATTTTAAATCTATATTAAAATTTTCTACTGAAGATTTTAAAATGTTATCAGGAAAAAGAGTACCTCTAATTTTCTGTGCTTCAACTGAACCTTCAACTTCTTCAGCTAAGAATTGCATCAATCTAGTAATATTTCCTTCAGCCAATTTCTCACGCTTAGCATATATAATCCAACGACAACAGATTTCTGTAGGAAATGATCGGATAATTTTTTGAGCTAAAATTCTTCCATATGCTTCAGTATTTTCGCCAAGAGCATTTAGAGCCTGTAACCTTCTGTTACATTCTATGTAAAGATCATTTAGTTCCATAGGAGATGGGTCTTGAACTGGTTTCAAATATTCCAAGTAATCTAAATGTGACTGAATTATTCTATCTTTATTACCGTATTTATCTTCTAACAATTTTTTTGTAGTTTCATAAGTATCACCTATGACACTTATCCCATCTACTAGTCTTTTAGCTTCACCATCTAAGTAACCTCTTAAAAAAACATGTTTGTCAACAAGTGAAAGGCTAGCGTTAGAGTCAATACAAGAATTAAATCTTTCCCAAAAACTTGGAAATTCTTCAATACCGCCAAAAAACGTGTTAATTTTAATTGTTGGCAATTTTACTGACGTATTTATACTTGATGATGATGAAAATTCTGAAGAAGAAACATTAATATTTGCAATCACCTTCCGCTTAGTATTAAAAATCGCCAACTTGGCGGTATCAAAATATTTTTCACAATCAACTGTATCCCGCTCGTAATCCTCGTCGTTAAGTAAATCGTGAATAGTTTCATTCATAAGTTTCAAATCTTGTAAAGTATCCTCTAAAAGTTCAACATCGAAAGCTTTATCTATTCCGTCTTCATTATTTAACTTTCCAGTTAAGCGAGTAACCTCGGAACGAAGAGTAGATCGTTTGCGTTGTAATTTGTTTACGTTTTCGTCTGTCGCCATGTTTATCCTTGTTCGTACTTGCTTGCGTAGTAAAAAGTTCGCATTACCGGTTATATTTCGGCACCATATTGAAACTGTCGTATTAAGTAAAGATATCTAAGTAAAAGTAAAATATTAGACTAAACTATTTATAATCACGAATAAAGTACGAACGTAAAAAACAAGCAATCTTCTTCGGACAAATTCTTTTTATTCCATTAACTAAACATGACAGACATCTACATTTTTATACACAGTTGCCACTCAAGATTAACATAAAGATTTAGGAAGTACATTGAGCGAATCCGAAAGATTATACATTTAACGAATCTTTAATATTATATGTTGAACGAATCCTAACATATATATTGTTAAAAATTTGCAAATATTATTTGTATTTAACTTAAAATATCTCAAACAGATCGGAAATACTCCGAGTTTGGGCAAAAATTGCACATGCAATGTTAAGAAAAAAAAGGCATTTCTAGGCATTTGGCGACCTTTTGGCAGGATTATTGGCGAGATTTGGCAAAAAATAGATGTTTCTGGAAAGTTCCATCATCGAAACTCGAGGACCAATATTATGCGAGATAGCCTAGTACCTTGGCGAAACTCTTAGATTTTAACACCAAGCCAGGTATAAATACCACCAGCCGAGATAGAAGCAGGTAGTAGTGGAGAAGACGAGCAATAGTGAAGACGGTCATTTTTTTTATTGCTAATTATCTACCTGAGATATTCGAGACTTCTGCACTTGGAAGCTGTTTTCTGTGAAATTAGCTGAATTAAAGCTGTGTAATTGTGATATCTACAGCTGGAATTTCTTGCGTCCTGTAGAAATTGCAACGAATAAAAGTCTTGAGATTTTTTTAAAGAGATTGTTTCATCGACTCTCAATCAACATGAACCCCGAGCGCAGTACAATATATATATATATATTATTATTTTTATTATTACTATTATTAAGCTATATTTGATTGTTTCTTAACTGATTTGCTGTGTATTATAAAACTTAAAAACAATATATATTTGGTTAAAATAATAATGAATAATGCATTGAAAAAAAAGTAATTCATAGTAACTCCAGATAAACAATGAAATTTTATCTCCATTTTAGAATTAAACCTATTAACTTAGACCATTTTCTGTACACCACTATCTCTCAACCAAAAAAAAAATGTTAATCAATTCATTTGAATAAGTTCTGCACTGCAACAAAAAACTATAGGTGAACCAGAATCAAGTGACAAGAACAGCATATCAGCTGCCACATCATATCCTAATTTCCACATCAGGCCAATTTAAGAACTGACTATCAGTCCCATCACTAATCAACCTTTGAAATTCTTTGCTTATAATTAATTTCATTACTCCATCAGTCTGGTGACTGTGACCTAAAAAAGATTGAGAATTATTTATTTGTAATGCAAAAAGAAAAAAACTTACGTAAAAGATGTGGAGGTAACTCATCTGGAGGTCTGCAGTGTGGGCAAGTATATCCATATTCAGCACATTTTTCAGCCTGGTCTTCATTTTCAATTTGATCACACATTCCATGTAGCCATCTATTGATTGCAAATCAATATATTAAGAACATCAATAAAATATATATACAGACCTTTTTTAAAAAATAGTAAGTCTAATTGATTGATTACCTTTCACATCGATTGCAGTTAATTATTAAGTCATTTTCAACATAATGTTGCAGACACAAGCAACATACAGTGAAACTGGCACAAGGACCACAAAGTGTATAGTTTACTTGCCATTCGCAGTTCAATCCAGGTGACTTGGAACCACATTTTGTACACATTACACACCTAAGATATTTAAAATAATTTAATATAAGTATAAAGTTATTTAAATCCATAAAATATACAAATGGATTTTCCAAAAAATATCCAACACATTTTTATAAGATAATGAAAATTAAAGTAGATATAAATTTTAATAAGAGTCATTTATAAAATCAGATTATGAGATTGCTTGTTATTACATTAGAGGTCTGTTGATACTTCAAAAAAGTAGTTCTTTTCATCTTTACCAATAAATTTAATGGATTTTTTTAAAAAAATTAAAGAATGTTTCCATTGAAAATATTATGAATCTAAGAAAGATATTTCAGTACACTTATTAATAGTAGATCAAGTGAAAAAAGAAAATAGTATTTTTATTTAAAATTTTTCTCTATCCTTATAAAGTAACAAATTAATCACAATGCATTCCTCTCATTACAGATAGTTTTCATAAAATTATCATTTAATAAAATTAGTAAAAATGAAGTTCTATGGCACTGTGGAAAAATTATGAAGAAAAATATATAATAGTAGCTCCTTTCAGACAGAACTGCAAAAAATGGAGCACATTTACTGCCATTTAATTATCAATACATTTTTTCATATATCATGATCAATATACTTCCTAAATATATAGGTTAAAATTTAAGTACTAACATATTGTTCTACATACCACTTGCATTTCCAATTGCCTGGAGGAACGTCTGGTAGTGGTGGATTTAAGCAGTAAGTGTGAAAACTGATATCACATTCATCACACAACAATAAGCGTCCTTCATCATGTGGTTGTCCACAACCTTCACACACTGTACAATCTAAGCATCTCCAACCTTTCTTTAATACAACAGTAGTGACCTTTAAAGTAAATAAAATATGATAAAAAGGTTTAGATTGTGGATTTGACAATGACATAATGAAAAAAAAAAAGCAATAGCTTTGTGTTTTTGATGAGATGTAATAAAATATGAGTTTTCAACATGTTTCTGTTTATTTTGAAATACAAAGAATTAAAGCTTATAAATGGGTAAAAATGATAAATCAAGACATTTTATTTATGTTATTTTTTATTACTTTTTTTTTTTTTAATTCCAGTCAAAAGATGTGAAATTTAATTTTTGTGTATCATTTTAATGAAATTTTGATAAGCTTTAAAATATGTTCTTCCAATATTTAATTTAAATCAAATATTATTGTACATGTATTGCAAAATGCCGCGTGTGAATGCTTGATGACAAACTTTTTAACTACAAATAATATACTCACATATTTCTTTTCTAAAAAATTCAAGTTTTTCTCAAGCTTGCTCATCTAAAAGTCAATCAAATTCAAGCATTATTCTAAGATTTTTAGTAAAAATTACAGTTCAAAAAACAAAATGGCATCTCATTTTTCAATTTTATTTTTAAAAAAAGATAATGAACAATTTCACTTAATTCACAAGAAAATTATTTAAGTGATAATAACAGAAGTTTTCATATTAATAATCAATATTTATATTCTGTCATTATCAAGTGAGAATGAGCTTAAAAACTCAAAATGATAAAATTAGATCTGGACTAGCAAGCTTTTTCTTTTGACATCTTTCTCGGTATATATTTTAAATGGTTAACTACTTTACAAGATCATTAATGATTAACTTTATGTTTATTCAAATATCCTGTTTCTTTTCATTTTATGTAAAAGCTGCAGTAAGTTTATAACAATATTGTAAGTATCTTTGTTAATTTTTTGTATTCTATAGTAAGCATAGTTTATAATGTAGCACAACAATTAAAAAATAAATAGTTAGAAAACAGATTTAAAAATTGTTCTTCAGAATAATTTTATACTTTAATTAATTGCACATTTTGCATGTCTTTCTAAAATTCAATTTCGTTAACCAAATGAAAATCTGAATACTAACAGGTTTTAATTAAATATTATTAGAATTATCATTGTATTACTTAATGTTTTAAGAGAATTGCATTTCACAAATAAAAAATAGATAAAAACAAATTAAAATAGATTTATCAACAGAATTTACTTGCATTTCATTACAAATTTGCAAATCAATAACAGATGAACATACGAGTTTCAGAAACACATTTATAATTATCACATGCAAATACAAAATTGACTGAAATTAAAATTATGTTATTGATTATAATTAGCAAAAATATAATAATCAGATGACAAAGAAAATTAAATTTCAAGGAGCTCATATTTCCCAAAAAAATTTAAGTTGTTAGCAGTAACATCAGAACACAACAATATTTGATGTAGTATTTGGTACTTATGTAAAATCCTGTCGACTAGGAAAGTTGGAGCAATTCCATCAAACAATCATTTCCAATCCAATTACACCAATACATAATTTGATGACATTGCTGCTCTGGTTTGGCAAAATGGTCAAAAGGATTTTAACACAGGTACTCATTCTTAATATTAAATAAAATATGGTAAACTTGAAAGTGAAATGTAGCAACTTGTACCTTGATACTAGCACAATATGAATGATAACACTGGCCACACTGAGCACAAGCAATTAGTCTACCTTCTTCACCTTTGCCAAAACTTCCACACATGACACATAAATCCTAGAAAATAGTTTATTTTTTTACTCTAATTCAAATTTTAATAAAATAAGACACAAAGCTAATATGTTTAAAAAAAGTAATGTTTTAAAAACATAACAAATCTAGATAAAAAATAAAATTAAAAAATTTTAGATATTTATCATCAATTATATTCTCTTAAAATCAAGAACAACAAAAATAAACCATTTCAATATTAATAAATTATTATCAAAATGAATGTGTACAGGTAATTTGCGATGAATTAATTTGCAAAGATATTTGTCTGTGATAAGCAATGTTTTTTTAATTGAAACATTTAAATACATCTTACTTGGCACAGAACAAACTCATCAGTAGCAGATGCAAGAACCATTTTATTATCATCAGAAGGATCATCATCTTCTGTTTTATACTCTTTTGGAAGAAAGGCGGACTAGGAAAAAATAAAAGTAAAATGAGAAATTATAAATTTTCAAAAAAACATTTGGTTAAAAAGAAATTCAATAATTAAATGCTTCCAAGGTAAGTTATACTGTTATGATTTTTTTGTAAAAATACGAGTTGAGAAGACTGGTTTCTGAAATTGCATTAAGTTTTGTATAGAGATTATCTAAAAATTTGTGTCTGTATATTGGTACCACTTCTCCATAGCTTTACATATCATAAAATAAATGAACACGCTAATGATGATATACTTAAAAATTTTCCAAAACATTCTATGGCAAGATGAAAGAATCAGGAGAGAAAAAAATTGCTAATAAATTAAATTAATTCACAAACATAAAATAACAGTATGAAACAGGTCAGATAAGTTTCTTTGAATAAAATCCATGAAAAGAAATCTTACAGAAATGAACATTCTGAAGCTTTTAAAATAGAATACTTTAATTATTTTTTTAAACTTTTATTTCACCTTTTTAGATAATAGATAATATTTCAGTTTTATAGATTCCTACTCACCATTACAGTTATAATCTATATCTTTCACAAAATAAACATTTCAAAACTGATTCTAATGTCCTTGTTCTTTAAAAAAAATGTAATTTATCATCCTAACAATACAGCCACTAATTAAGGAAAGTAAATAATTACCATTGGATAAAAAATTTCATCAGGTACAGCATAAGATTTAAATTTTGGCTTAGAGGCTCTTTTCTTCCTCTTTGGCTGCTGTTCAGAACTTGTTCTCCTACTAGAAACTTTACTACAAGGCTGAAAAATAACACATTTAATTGTTAAAACAGATTTTTTTTCAAGGTAATCGTAACATTCAAATTTGATTATAAAGCTAATAAACAACATACACATATCCAAACTAATGAAATAATATTTCTAAAAACTTATTAGAAATATATCAAGTAATCAAGATGCTTAACAAATAATACAGGTTTTTTAAAAAACCAATATACGCATAAGCTGAAGATATAAAACAGTGTAGATTCAAGCATCGAAATTATTAATTAGAACAATCAGTTAGGTTCCAACTTAACTTAAAAATGCAGAATAATTTCAAAATGAAAATTTTTATAATTATCCATATATTTAACATTATTAAACAAAATCAAATTTTAGATATGAAATCCATTTCAAAAAAGCTAGTTTACATTCCCTCCATAATTTTTTTTCCATCATATTCAGATAGAAGTTTACTGTTAATTCATGAACACTTACTGCCTCAATGTAACCATCAGATTCTTCAGATGAAAGTGTATCTTCATTTCCAGATAAGAATGAATCTCTAGAGCTACCCTGATAAGTATCTGAAATTATTGTACAATGAAATAATTAGATAAGATTTATTTTAATGCATAAGAAAATGTTAGTATTAAAAACATAACCATGCACAATGTAATTTCAACACATGAAACCAAGCAATAGAAAAATCACATTTATTTTATATCAAGATAACATATTGGAATCATATTATAATGAATATACATTCATGATACAAATTAACCAGTTAAGAACCAATATGTTCACACAGGAAGATAAACATTAATAAATTGTTTAATAATGCTGCACTAAAATTGACAAGTGAGCTATTGGTGAAGGATTACACAATTTATAACAATAGTCAAGTGACTAAAACAATAACCTAAACAGGAGCCACACTCTGACACCCCCCCCCCCCCCCCCCCCCCCGGGGGGGGGGGTGGAACTCAGACAGATTTATAGTACTATATATCGATCTTTGGAAGGGTAATAAAACTTGATTATGCAATTTTTGCTAACAAATCCATTATATTAGTCCAACCAGGTTACTGCATCAGTAATAAAGCATTCATTGATAATTTAAAGAAAAATTATTAAATAATTTGAATACATATTGAACTAACTCAAAATATCATTTTAAAGTATTATCTTCTTAAGTATTACTTATTGTTAAAAATATAAAAAAAAACAACTTCAACCATTACCTTTTATATGATGCTCCACATAGCTTTCATCAAGATGTCTACCCTGAAATGTTACAAAAATTTTTAGCCATAAGTACAAAAAGTAAAACATTAAATAAGAAGTTCGTGTAAAACAAGATCAATAAAAATGTTCTACCATTCATGGATACAACAATCATTGAAAATGATCCATGTTTTCTATTAATGCATATTATCAAAATATAACATTTATATATAAATTTAAAAGAAATCTTGTAAAAATCTCCTGAAGAAATATTTACAGAAAACAAGATTCATATGTTTGTTTTAAGCTGAACAATAATCAACTGTAAATACAGAATCATATGTTCCGCTCTATATCTTATAATAACAGCATTCATTTTAAAATCTGACTAAAACAACTAAATTTTTCGATCACATAAAAAGAGAATCTATAAATAGGCTATGAATTTATAATTTTAAAACACATATTTAAAACAAAATACAACTATTGCATGAACAAAAATTAACTTATTGCAAATGTTAAATTTGAGAATACTAGTTCCATATTAGATAATACATCTTACATATAAACATATATGGATTCCTAAATAATGGAGAAATATTCTACAAATGCACATAAAAATAACATTAGTCCTAAAATATACAGGAGTTGGAAATGGAAATATTGTATAAACATATGAAACAAGGACTATATATTACTATTCCTTAAAAACTTTGTTAGGTATTTGTTAATAGCAACAATAAATTAACCAAAAAAAAATCATTTTGAAAAAACATGCATTAAAAATGTCAATAAAGCCAGATAAAAATACATACATCATTATTGGTACATAACGGACAGACATAATTCATTGAATTCATCCCAGTTCGTCTATCACATTCAGGGTGTATATATCTGCAAATATATATAAAAAAAGATATTAATATTTTTCAAAGTATGTCCTTTTTGAAAATAAATTTTTACAAAAATAAAAATCTATATGAACAAATTTATGAATAAATTTCTTCATTTAAATCTGTTGATACACACAAAATCATCTATCAGCATTTATGTTTTAATTCCACATCTATGTAATGCAATTCCTTTTTAAAATCGTTCTTTATTATCAGAAAATACTTTTTTTAATAATTATTCTATTTGCAAAAAGAAAAATCCCTAATACATAGATTTATGGTATGTGCACAATATGTAAATCATTTTTAAAATATTGAGATAATAGGATGTGGATATTAAAATTAACGAAACTCGATTTCAAATAACTCAAGTAACGATAATAACAATTTCATCAAATGTATATTTGTCAACAGAATAAAACACTGCAATCAAAATTTAGGGGAAAAAATGATAAAATTCAGAATTTCAAACTTACTTCTGACATATTATGCAATGTCTCATGCCTTTACGCTGGCTACACTGACGATATGCTTTACCACAAAGTGGACATGCAACCCCTTTGTTCCTCTGTTGATAACAGCTATCACAAACAGAATAATTCAGATGCCACCGAGAGCTAGGTCCATTGCCAGGTGTTCGTGCCCCACAGTCACCACACATTCTACATGCCTGGAAATAGCAAAATTATTGCTAATTACCTTTCAATATAGTTTTGAACCAAAAAAAAAATTCAGATTGAAAAATACAGTTCTTTTTAAATCAAACACAAAACTATAAAAATATTTAGTAAAAATTGTTCAACTGAATATTCTGCAATAATACTCAATAAATTCTGATAACTACGACCTCAATCATTTTACTTTTGTCTAATTAAAGAATTCTACTATTTTGACAAAAAAAAATGATATATTTTGAAAAGTATTCATAAAGTTATGGACTTAAGCCATTTCAAACATTTTCAATACATAATAAGCCGTTTAGACCTCAATAATTCACAGTTTATCCTATTGTACTTAATTTGTCTAACTCTTTCTTCATCACTCATATACAAAACTTTACTTTAAAGGATTGAACCTGTTAACAAATAGATAAGTTCACATAATTTGCCTAAAAAATATTTTATTTGTTTTTATAATTTTTTTTAAGATTGCATTTTAAGTAAATCTGATATTTTTATGTGAATCCTAGATTAAATTATAAAATCTGAACCACAGATATCCTTTTTTTTTTTTTTTTTTTTTTTTAAAAAAATAAAAATAAAAAAAAAAATTTGAAAAAATATTTTTTTTTTTTTTTTTTTTTTTTTCCATTTAAATCATTAATATGCAGCATTGCACATGAAAAAATTTTTATTTTCCTTTTTCTACAATAAAAGTCACAGAATAAAATACCAAAACAAATAAATGCAATTTTATAAAAATTTACATTTTACATATAATCAATGAAACAAAATCAGGCAGTACAAAAGCACAATTGTAACAAATAATTCTATCATACCAATTTTAATAAAATGAATATATTTTAAAACACCTTTTTTTTTTCTCTCTCTCAATAGAATATCTGTAACTATCAAAATATCATCCAATTAAACAACTCCCAAATTTAAAATAATTACTAATTTGTATGCAAATCTGACAAAATTACATACAGATTACAAATTTACTTACTGAACACTTCCAGCCACTCTTTGGAATAGATGCAACTGGCGGCTTAACACAGAATGCATGGTAACCTTTGTCACATGTATTACATACTAGCATCTTACTACTATCCTCAGGATGTCTGTAAAATATGGGAATAAATAAAGATTTAAAATAAAAGAAAATACAATATACAATAAAATATTTATGGTGAACATAATTATAAACTGAACGAAATAAATTGATTTAAAAATATATAAATGTAAAATTTTAAAAATATTTTATAGAGAGAAATATTTCCTAATTTTTACAAGCTCAATGAGAAAATAATGGTTATACGATAATTTCTTGTTAAAAAATTACATTTCCTTATATTTACCATTAACATTTTTATTTTCAAATTAAAGAACAACTATTAATGACAGAAAAGTCCTTCGGCTTGGAATGTTACATGGATGATATATGGTATCAACTTTAAAATCAGAAAATTGATACACTTCAGCAATGAAAAGAAAAGACTTGTTATCATAAGAAAATAATGGTACAACCAAAGTTAAGCGACTAGAATGAAAATATTAACACAATCCAAATATATTTGTTACAAAAAAAAAAAATTGTTAACTTTGTGTAATATTTTTCACAAAACAAAACAAGTAAGTCATTACATTCAATAAAATCCACGTTTTTTTTTTATTGACATTAAAATCAATTTCCATAAAAAAAATTGATTATTTTTAAACGTTATAAGCAATAGTTCACAACAGGAATGAATATTAGATACATTAATGATCATGAATATTGAAGAGAAAGTGCAGCTGTATCAATATTTTCCAAACTTTATTAAATATTTTAAAACTGAGCAAAAAAAATTGTAGTATCAAGGACTAAAATAAACAAGAAAAGAATTCATTCATGAAGTATACAAATAAACAAATTTTAATTCTGCAATTCCATACATAAGAAATGCTTACTTGTTATAATTGTATTGAAATGTAGTTATAATACCTCTACACAAGAAATAAATAATAGTTTAATATGCAATCTAAACTCCATAAAAATAAAAATGTTTTATCAAACAATGAAAGAATTCACACTTCTTTAAATTTTCACACATATCATTCATAGATTAAATTATTTTTTTTATAACACTAGGTATCAGAGATTTCAAATACATTTCCTAAATAAATACTTAGCATTTCAACCATATTATTACAAATATGGATAATAGCACTAGGTAAACTATGATGGTAACTAGTTTAAAATTATTAATACACTGAAAGGTGATATTGCAAAATAATCACAAAATTTTACTGCTAAATAAGTAAACTGTCACTAACATTGGAATAAAATTAAATCTTTAGACATAATGTTAATGCACTTATCTAAAAAAGTACTTCATTATCTGCATACAACTTACTTATTAAAATAATTTAAATACATAATCACCTGCAATTTTGACAGACTTTGCAATCAGAGCACTGCCAACCAGCTCTAACATCAGGTGATGGTGTTATTGCAGGTTCTAAGCAGTTACCATGATAATAATTGGCACAAGACGTACAAAGTAATAATTGTGATAAATCTCCACTTCCATGGCACGCCATACATAGCACACCTAACAAAACAATACTTAAATATGAAACAATCACCACAGGCATAATACAACTATTGTGATCACTAATCATTATTATGATTATAGACATGAAAGAAATGTAACATATTTTATTGATATTCCATTTTCCCTTTCCCTGTTGATAAAACAAATCTTTTTTCCCCCCATTTACTACTTTAACAGTTTTTAATTCATATGAATATTCAAAAAAATTATGAAAATTATGAAGAAAAAAAACTACTAAGAGAATTCTCCTCAATTCTTTTATATTATGAAACAATAACAAACCACAAAGTAATACACAAAATAACTCAATAATGAAAAAGTAGTTCACACTGTTTGTCAATCATTACTTACAAACTGTTAAAGCAGTATATATATTAATGTGGTAAAAAAATGAATTATTTTTTAAAAAATCATTTCTTTTTACAAAAGTAAGAATTTAAGAAAGACAATAAAATACAAATAATCGTTTTCAAAAATGACAACAAACATCTTTTACCTATATCATTTGTTTAAAACAAATTCTTTTTTAAAAAAATATGTAATTTACAACATATTTTTAAATAAAAAAAATGTAGGATAAACTGATTAATTGAATTAAAATACAACCTGAAATTAAAAAACAATAAAAATTAGAAATCAAAGATATTTATTAAATGAAAATCATACCAAATGAAAAAGCAAGTTCTCGATGAACAGAGCATATAATTTTAAAGCTGTTGGCATTCTGGAATACATAAAAAGAAATTATAAATAATAACATTAATTTGTATAATATGCTAGATTTATATATGAAAACAAGAATGCATTACCTGTAATGCTCCTGAAACAATAGCACATGGATAATGATATATTCGTGTACATTCTGAAGTACAACATTTCACAGATGCACCATACCTATCACACTTACTACATCTCTGTAAATTATGTAAAAATGAGATAAATACTACAATTCAGTTTACTTGGTTTACTTTCAATTCATAAAATAAAGCATTCAACTTTAAGTTTTTATTTTTCAAAAACAGAAATATAATATTTATACATGCCTGAAAAGCAGCAGTTACAACTGCTTTGTCAACATTATAAAGTTCTTTTTCAAATGTTTTAGTAACACCAACAGACCATGCTGCACAATTAAAATGTGCATGTAATGCACCTATAAAAGATAATGATACATACAAACTATAATATAACACTTCTTATATAAGCAATATACTTGGTTAAAAAACAATTTAATTTTTACCAAAATCTAGACACATGCATGAATTTTCCCAATTATTCAAACAATAAAACACATTTTCAAACAATAAAGAAAATACTTGACATTTTTAACTTTTATAAGACATTGTTTTGTTGGCTCGGGATATCTTTCTAGATAACAAAAAGCTCAATGAAACAGAATTAATATCAATATCATTTTAATGCATCCTCAATGGAAAAGGAGAAAAAGCAACCAAAAATAGTTTACTTTAAATTTTTGAGTTATTTTTATACTATAAATCTTAATTTTTAATAAACAAGTATAATTTGCTCCAAAAATAAGTAATGAAATAAATATTCCAAGATATACAAATTTTAAAAACTTCCAAATTACCTGTCGGTTCAAAAATTTCATTGCTTGCAGGTGAAGTTTTAAAACCAGTAGCTTCTAATTCATGAAATAAATCATTTATCATACTTGATTTTCCAGATAAACTTTGCAATGATTTGGATCTCTGAATTTTTAAATTTTCACTAGAAGACAAGCAAAGAAAAAAAAAATTACAAAAAAGCTACCTTATTTAACAATTCTTATCTCTACAATGAAAAATATGCTCTAATAAAAAGACTTAATTTAAGATATACTTTTATTATTATTGATGGAGATTTAGCTCACCTGCTTGATTCTAATGATTTTTGCTTTTTGAAAAGAAGTTTAAATTCACTTCCTGATTCAGAAGATACTTCAACATTTTTTTCAACACTTTGAGCTCTTTGTTCCATACTTTCAAAACAATTAAAATTTTTACTAGGTTGAAAATGAGTAAGCTTGCCTTGGCCTAGAACGGATGATTCCGAAAGATTGCATAAAACACAGCAATGCTCAATTCTAAAATGAAAGCAAGACATATAATTCTAAAATAAAAAATAATCACATAATTCTAACATGACAGAAAGTTATTGATATGGTTGTTTACACATGGTTTTTATCCATCTTCAATAAATACAGCTTAATAAGTTACTACTTTAATAAATGGACATAAAATGGTCAAACAATTCTTTTATATAAATATTGATAAAAAAAATTCATATTAAATATATATAAATCATGTCAATATTACAATGGACAAATATTTTTTTTTAGTATCAAATATTAATTTTTAATTATTAAGAATGAACGTTGAGGTTAGGGATGAAGTGGTGTTTTATTTGAATCTAATGAGGAAATATTTTAATAACTCTTCAATTAGAGCAAAAAGAGCATCAGGAAAACAACAGAAAAATTTCATTTCTATGATACTAATTCCCATTAGCCTTTTTTTTTTTTTTTTTTTTTGGTTCAATACATTAAAATTTTTTTTAAAAAAAAAAAAAAGACTTTTTTAGATGGTTTTGAGTTGCATTGCTAAAATATTCTGAAAAACTGCACCGAAAAAGTGAAAAAAATACTGAAAACATTTCACTTTGACATTGAAGCAAATAAAAATTTTCTGAAGAACACAAAAACATATTTCTAACGGTAATATACATTTAAAAGATTTTTCTGACATTAAATAATTTAAGTATTTCTATCTCTCTCTCTCTCTCTCTCTCTCTTTTTTTTTTTTTCAAATTTGATTTTTTAAAAAAAATATTAAAGAGTATTTTAGTACAAAAATATCTCCAGATTTATTTGCAGTTAAAAAATGTTTAAACTACAAATAATTAAAGTAAAATTATTTTAAAATATACTCATAAGTGGACATACTTTAACTCATTATCTGGAATAATATTACTTGGAGGAAGAATTTTCTCCTGTATTGTTGATCCTAAAAAACAAAAATTGAGCATGAAATAAAACATTTTTAATAAACTTCATTAAATCATTTCAAACAACCTTGTTCCAAGATTTTCATTTCTATTATTTTACAAAAAAAAATAATTTTATGAAAAATTCTGAATTCTTAGAGACTTTATATAACTTACAATTTTTTCTCCTAAATTTAAAATATGCTGATTATTTACAGTATTCGATTTTTACAAAAAAAAAAAATCAAATTTGGCAAATTAACAGCAATAAACCCAATTCCTTGTTTTCAATAACTTACAAACATAACAAATTTACTCAAGCATGTAAAACTAAAATTTAAATTATTTAAGTCTACAATTCTAAAATTTAAGAGATGTTTATGAGAAGTAAGTAGCTTTGCATTATCCAAGTCACTAACAGAATTCCTAATTGCAGTTCTGAATTAGCAAAAAAAAATTATTACTGATTGCATTGATAAAAATAAAAAAAAAGTTTGTATTTGTGAGCTATATGGTCATATATACTCTTATGTTTATAAGCAATAATTCAAAGAAACATGTTATAAGAGCAAGAAATTTATCCAAAACATTTCATGACATCAATTTCCATTCTACATTCTAACACTTTTCTTGTGGATTTTGATGCTTTGTATTTGTAGGAAAAATCCATCTGATTTGGGGTAAAATCTAAAGCCCTTTACAAGCAAGATGATAAATTTAACAATCTTTATGCAACTGGAAATGAAAACTAAAAAATAACTCAAGTAAAAAAAAGAAGACTGATCATCAAAAAGGCCATTAAATATAAAATGAGTAAATCAGAATGTATACAGACATCTGTGGGTAATCACACAAGAGGATTGGTTTAAAAATACTACAAAATAAAATAAAAGTACCCAACCAAAAAACAACTTAACAGAGATGATAATCACTAAGTACTGATATTTAAATTGTGTGTACCATTTTTACATACATAATACAGAAATCTCTTATACATTAAACAATCCATATACACATCACTACTGAATATATTCATTCTGAAGTTTACATTTTTCACGAGCACAACATTTGGAAACTAATACCATCCTAACTCTCTATTTATTATTCAATATAACATACTTAAATAGTTTATAAGACTAATGTAACAAAATGAATTCAGTTTTGAAGAATGATTTTTTTTTACATGAATTATAGGGATCAAAAAATAAATTTCAAACAACACAATAATAAAAGAAATTATACACTAACCAGATTTTAAGTTTGAGCTAACATCTTCATAAAGGTCCTTATTAAGTTGAGCATCTTGTATCTTGTGAGAAGCATGAGACATTGGAAAATAAAATTTTTTGCCCCTAAACCTCGGGCGTCCAGGAAAGCTGTAAGAAGAATAAGTTCTGTTGATCGTGAAGAGTGATCTTTATGAAAAAAGCCTTGTTAAAGGCTAAGAAATCATATATGTAAGAAGAAACTTTACACTTTGTAAAGGGGGGATGCATTATAATAAAACCATATGCAAGAAAACTAAACAAATTTAGATTTTAGTTTTGCAGTGTTTGAATGGATATTTAAATGAAGCCTAGATATATGAGAGTGTTTAAGAAATACCTGTTTTTACGACAGATAAATGTTGCTAAGGCTAGTTGGTGATACCAATGCACATTGTTATCTTTTACCAAAACCAATACAAATGCAACATTGATTCATTGATTAGTTTTAATTACAGCCACATCAAATTATTGCCATCATTTTGGGTTGACCTGATTCATCATTATACACTGAAAACCAAGAAGCAATCAAAACAATGAGTTGCTTCCGGTGAATCAGGTCCAAAGAAGGCAAAGAATCTCCTCGGCCAGAAAAGTTATGGCATTATTTTTTTGGGATGTGAAAGGTGTCGTACTCATGGTCTTAATGATCATTGAACAATACTATAGTGTTGATTCCCATTTCCCATTCCTAACACCCCATTTCCTCAACTTAACTCAGGTACTTTTTAAACTGCCTTTGTATATAAATATATACACATATACATAATAAATTTATATAAAATTACTTTCTAAAGAAATAAATTTTTGCAATACCTCATTAACACAGTTTTAACATATATTTTATACATTTTAGTAATATAACTCTTTTTTATATAATAATAATACAATTAAAATTTCGTACATTTTATGATGCAAGTTATCATCTCTTCTAGGCCTCCCACGTCCTCTCATCCTAAATAAATGTAATGTAAAAAATAAGTTTCATCACATTTTTGCAACTCAGTAAAAGATATATATTTTTAGATATTACTAAACAAATATTTATAATAATACAATCATTTAATTAATACAAACAATTTTCAAAAGTATAATTAAAAAAAATTTAGGTAAAAAAAATTGGAAATATTTTTTAAAACATGAAACAGAAATAATGTAAAAAAGGCATTTCCCTGTTATAGCACCCCTGACGATGAATCGTCAAGTAACCAAAATGTATTGCCAAGGTGGATTGTAAAATCTCATAAAAAGTTTGCAGCCCCAAAGAAACAGCACGATTATATCATTAACATTTTGCTTTGGTCGTAAATGCTCCTGATTTTACATTGGTATTTTGAGATTTATATTCTTTTTTTTAAAAAAAAACACCATTATAATTTTTAATTTAGCAAGCAATGAAATGAATGGCATTATATTTTCAAGAGTAAGGTATTTTCCAGACAAATGAGAACGTGTATATAGCCACAACATGAAACTGTAAGTTGATGAGGAAAACCATTTCAAGGTGTAATGTAAAAAGCAGCAAAAAGAAGGGCCTTTGTGATAGAAATTGATACAGCAATTACAGAACTGTTCATAATTGGCTTCAGATTTATATGCTGTTGGGTAGAGGAGTTAACAAATTCAAATCAACTCAATATGTCTGCCAGTACAACAAATGATCAAAACAATTACTTGAGAGAAGCATGTTCTTTATATCTAATGCAAAGTTAATATATGAACAGGTCATCAAAATTAAAATTATTGAGATTGATGAAAGTTTGTTCATCTGACATATGTATATATATATGAAATATGCAAGTATTATTTTATTTATTCGTATGTTATCTATTTTTATTACTCTATTTCACATTCATACTTCATATGCTTGGTAAGAACTTGGCATAATTCCAATTTATCAAAAGGACGTTATGACACGAAAATAAAAAATATACATATAAAGATTTCATAAAAGATAAAAAAAAATTTAAATAATAATTAAATAATATACAAATTACAATTAAATATTTCAGCAATAAATTAACATGTCAAATGTGTAATACAATAAAAATTTCATGCAGCTTTTTGAAACATAAAACATTCAAATTCCCTTAGCTTTGAAAATAATTCTGATTACATGAAAGCATAAAATGTCTAAAATTAAAATTCTAGATTGTTTATTTTTTAATAAAGAAAGCAAGAAAGTCAAAAGTTTAAAATGTATTAATCAGAGAAAATGAAAATTAAAAAAAGTGAAAATTGGCAAGTAAAAAAAAAAAAGATTTTTAAAAATAAACAGTTTGCAAATTTTTTCGATTACATTTCCTTTATGAGTAACAAACATACACTTGAATGCAAAATTAAGAAAATTTGGAAACTATAATTGTGTTATAAAAAGTATTGAACCAAAGAGGCAAATTATTCTGCTTAAAAATTATGCAAATTTTTAAAGTAGAATGTATAAGCCTACATGTGTGTGTCTATAAAGTTCTGACTATGGAAAGGGTATAAATGCGTGAAGGGATGTTGATGATGTGTGCTTGTAGTTTCCCATGACATTCGCAATGTTTCTTTCAAGACTTGGGTAAATTTTCTAAGGCATCAAATAAAATGAGTATCCATGAACATATGAATAACGGTTTTAGATGGAGAAGTGGTAGTAAACAGGAGGCAAGCCAATCACAAGCGCAAGTTGCTAAACAGATCAATATAACACCCAGTATCATCTGCAATTAATGGAAACAGTTCCAGAACACAGGATCTACATGAAGAACTGGAAAAGGTGAACCAAGATCCACAGCAATGAATTAGGGTCATAATTTGGCTTTTTCAGTGTGATAATACAAGACTACTTCTGCTTCACAGTTCTCATGAGAGTTGTATACTGCCACTGGAAACCAAATTTCCTGGTTTACAGTTATCCAGAGGCTTCATGAGAGATGTTCAGATGTGTTTGCAAGAAAATTACACTACACAATTCAATTTGAGAACCACAAAGCATTGCAAAATTAATTGCAACTAATTTTATAATAGAGATATGAAATGTTATGGTAGCATATATATATATATATATATATATATATATGCTACCATAATTCGATCATGTTCTTCACGATTCAAAAGATATTAAAAAGAACAATAAAAATTAAAGAATATTGAAACATAAATAATCAAGACTTATAATTAATATAATTATAAATCTTGAATATTACATTCAAGACTTATAATTATATTAATAAATCTTTTTAAAAAAATTAAATTTTTTTTCTTGTAAATTTATATTTAAGTAGAGATGAAGGTTAAATTAAAACTATTACCATCTGTTTAATTTTTATATCCAAAATACTATTTTTATACAATTTTAATATTATCAAGATGTGTGCTTCTGTTATAAGGTTTTAACAATTAATGTCAATTTGGGCTTAAAATATTATAAATGAAAAGTTTCAGCCACTCAAGAAATTTCAAAGCTATATTTCATTGAAAGTAAATGAAAGAAATCCACTAACAAATATTGTACAAAAAAATAAGTAAAAAAAAATTAATAAATCCCAAGTTATATAAATATCTGAAACCAAAAATTGAATTATAATAAAAGATAAACTGATAATTACACAGATGATAACTTAATAAATGTTAACACAGTATTTCTATAAACATACATAAAAATATTCTTCTAAAAAAACTCACACTTTTGATGAAACTGCTGGTGCTATGTGACGTTTAGATGGTCGAGGAAAATCTTTCCTGGGACGCCCTCTAGCTCTTTTAGCAGCTGAGGGAGGCACAATCCTGTCCAAACCAAAAGGAGCTTCAAATGGTTTCGAAAGTGAATCAACTGATGCAGAAACAGCGGAAACTGCATCACAAGAAACAGACCTTTGAAAAACGGCCTGTTGCAATTTTGAAGTTCCCTCATTTCCAAAAGCCTCGGCACTATCAATGGAAAGCCTAGTAGAAGTAGGTGCTATCTGATGGTTGTATGGAATGGATACTTTCTCATCTTCAGTTTCGGTAAGTACTTTATCTGCTTTGATAACTCCAGAAAGATCATCGGCCATTTTTTAAAGCATCCCAATTTCTAGAAAACAAAAATTATTTTAAAAGAAAAAAAAAAAGAGTAATATGGCATATCAGAATTGTATGCACCTGCATCTCAAAACTTCTACATCACCCCACTGGGCAGGACTTGGAGCCTTGACAAATTTGACATGCATCAGCCCCATTACTCCAGCCACAAGTTTGCGACCATGACCACTAGGCTACCTGGATTGTCTCTTAAAAAATTTTAAATAAATTTATCAATCTTTCAGTATCTTGAGAAATCTCTGTCCACTTTTTTTCCCCAAAAAATCCATCTATACTGCTTTAAAATGACTGCAATAATTAGAAATTACTGTAAATAATTATTTCCAATATCCTGCTGCAAAAAAATTCTTAGTTTGTTTTCGATAATTCAACCTCCTCATCCAGATTTATAAAAGACATTCTCAATGGTTTTAAAATATAGACCTTAAATTTTTAATGACCATAAACCACATTCTGAACATAATGCATGATTCAATCAACATGAAAATTGAGAACTTTTCCATTTTGCCGGCTCAAATCTCGCCAAGCAGACTTTATTGGTGACAACACACTGTAAACACAGATTCCATTTAGCATCGTTTGTATCATTTTTGGCGACTTTGTCGCTTGCACTTGTGAAATGGAAAAGTACCGAAAACTGTTATTCCTATGCTATACCTGATAAAAAAAAAATCTTTCATCAGCAATTTTCTCAAAATTTTAATTTTTGAGCAAAACTACTCAACAAAATAAAATTTCATTTATTGATTACAATTATTAACCTTTTAATGAGTTAAGGGGGGGAGAATAATATAATTACAGTTAAATATAAATTACACAATTCTTTAATTATACTACTGCTAAGCAGGTTTTGCTTTATTCATTATATCAAGAACTAAAAATAAAATGCTTCGTAATATAATTTAAAATTATTTTATAAAACTAATTTCCTTTTCATTTACACATTGAAATAAGTTATGATTAAGAAGTATAATTCAAAATATGCCCTAAGACCAGAAATCTTTTAACTTAACACATCAATCAATAACTCCCGAGACCCAGAGATGGCGCTCGTAGTAAACCAGTAACCAGGTCTTTCTAGAGTACTAACCTTTGCTTGAAACGTGTCAAAATTTTAAGTCGATCGGACCAGAAACAGCTGAGTTATCGAGGTTGGAGTAAAGTCGTTTTGTAGTTTGTTTAAAAAATGGAAAAAACCGAGTTTCGTGTTCTAATAAAACATTGTTTTTTAATGGGTAAAAACACCGTGCAAGCAAAACAATGGATTGAAAAATGTTACCCGGACTCTTGTCCATCAAAAGCAACGATTTGTCGGTGGTTTGCCGAGTTTAAATGTGGTCGTACCGACACAAATGACGCAGAACGCTCGGGTAGACCTGTGGAAACCGTTACACCGGAAAATGTGAGTGAAGTGACAAAAATTATAATGAAAGATCGTAAAGTGAAGCTCCGTGAGATTGCTGAGATGACACAGATATCATATGGAAGTATATTTACTATCCTTCATGAAAAATTGAGCATGAAAAAGGTTTTTTCCAAGTGGGTGCCGCGATTGCTTTCGATGGAACAAAAACAGCAACGAGTCAATGATTCAGAAAGCTGTTTATCGCTATTTACTCGCAACAAAAAAGATTTCTTGCGGGGAAAAAAAAAAGGGAAAAGGGAGGGGAAACAAAACAAAAAAAAGATTTGGAAAAGCGTTGGAACGATTGTATCACCCTAAAAGGTGATTAACAAAAGGTGTTATGTTGATGAATAAAAAAAAATTTTGCAAAAAAAATGTTGTTTTCAATGTTAGTCTCGGGACGTATTGATCCATGTGTTAAATATGAAGAATATTTCAACAACTTCTTCATAAATGATTTATTCAAAAATAAATGAGCAATTACAAGAAGATCCAACATTCAGATTTCAATCCAACAGCTGGTAAACCATTACACAAAACCTGCTAAAATTAATATTGTTTCAGTCATTACCCAATGAATAGTTCACATAAATGAAAGCATAAATATAAAACAACAGAATTTATAGTTACAGGGAAAATAGGATGACACTCATTTGTAATTTTTATAACAAAAAAGAACTCTAAAACATTGCTGTTTAATTGACATATATATATATTGGACAAGTTCTATAATAACATTTTATAACAACGCTGCAGCTTTATGTTAAAATGTTCATATAATTCAATGTTTAGGCAAAATTTATAACCTACTTAAATTACGACTGCTACTGTAATTTCTTGTAAAAACTACTTGATGGTTATTTTGCATATTCAGCACCTCTGTAAAATAAACAATTTATAAGAAAAAGAAATTATAGTACTTTTCTTTTAAAGCTCTCAAACATGAAACATTTTCTTTTTTGGCCTATTTCATAGTGCTCTAAGTGACAATCCTTACTAGTTACAATTTTGTGATTTCTAAGTAACTTGCTAAATGATGTAGAAATATCATAAAGCAGAAATTGACTTTTAAAAAAATGAGTGCAGATTTGAACTAAGAGTAACTTGGAAAGAATTAGCCAAATACGCCAATTTGGAATACAGTAGTGTAGCATGGATTTCTACCACCCGATGTGAACCCTAAATTTGTAGCCCTCTATAGAAATAAAAAATATTAAAAATATATAGTGCTTATGTAAAATAAATTACTCAACGTTTAATACATTAGCACAAATAAATAACATTCTACATGGGTACAACCAAAAAGCCATTGTTAAGCTTAAAAACAAACAAAACAAACATTTACCTTGACATTTCTATTAATTCAACAAATCATATAAAACAAATAAACTTGATTTAAGAATAACTAACAAATTTAGGTACACGAAAAACTTTATCAAATTATAAAATAAACAATACAACATTGCAATGCTCTTCTTAATAACAAAGAAGTTGAAGAAATTAAATGTCACCTGCTCATTATCACATCTATGTGTTGTTCAAGAACAAAAAGACAATTCAAAAATCAAAAGAGCCACACTAACTGTATTTGTTGCACGGCTACATTGGATTGCAGCCAGCCACATACACTTCGAAAATCAAAAAAAGAATTTTACTTTCTTGGGTCGGGAATAGGGTGTTCCCTAGGTGATTGACGACTTCCTAGATAGGTCGCCAAATGTGCATGACTGATGACTGGTCGCCAAATGAGTATTCTTACGATTACCATAACATATCACCATGTTTAAATCATTATTGTCCCCAAAAGTCACCAAAGCTCCCTATAAGTTGCCAATCGCCTAAGGGACACCCTATTCTCAAATTTAACCCTTTCTTGTTTTGATTAAAACATTTGACAAGATTTTGTTTGACTTTGCATTAATGTAAGTATGTTTGTTTTGGTCAAATCATATCTATTTTGAAACATTTTCTCGTTTCCAATTGCTTTGTAATTATGCATGAGTATCTATGTAATCCAAATGACACTACAGTTATCTGATCTAATGATTGTGACCGGTTGTTACAGACAGGATTAGCCAGCTCGGACATTCCATGCAGCACCCATCATCAGTGCCACCTAAGGCCATGGCCTTCCGTGAACCCCTACTCTATGCTATTGTTGATACAGATAACATGCAGTACAGCTTTAAAAGAAAAGTGCTAAAATTATCTAAATCATATAATTAAAACATTCATAATATGGTCGGTCTCCTCGCATGAAAAAAAAACTAAATTTATTCAAAATTCTTTAGCAAGAAGCTCAAAGCATTATTAGGCATATCTGAATTAATTTCAGACTTTATACAAGAAAGAACAAAGGAAAAGAAAAAACAAAATCTCAGAGGAACCAAAATACGATTTACGAAAATAAGATTTAAAAGACTGACAATTAATAAAATTTTAATTTTCCAATAATTATGAATTTGCAAGCACATATTAACACATACAAGATCATACATCTATATTTTTTTTAACTATACACAAATTCAAAAGCCAGAATATTTGATTCTAGTGCCTAGCACAGAAAAGTTTAAGTTAATTTCTTCGAATACTACTTTTTTAATATAATTCATAACAAACAAAATGATTGGCAATAATGCTACCTATTTTATAACCTAATAACCTTCAGAATAAAATTATCAGCAATGTGACTATAAAATTTTTCTTTAAACATAAATTTATATTATACAATAAAATTACGTAAAAAATTAAAAAGCAATTTAATTTTTTACATAACCAAAATGACTAAATGCTTCTGTATATCTATAGTTTAAAAAATCCACATAAACTTGACAGTTGAGTTAAGTGATTTGTATTCATTAATTCCGGACATGAAACTTCATGATGTTAAGTTTATAATTTTTTCACAAATTTATCTTCACAAATACATATTTTCTCCATTTTCGAGATCTATGAACAGAATACCTTTATCTTCAACCAAAATCATAAATAATTAGAAATGCAAAAACGAAGGACAGTACTTTTTAGTCGTATTGCATTTGTAAGTGGTTAAATTATAATTTACAATTTGCATAAAATCATAGATAAAAAAAAATTTAGTACCGGACTTAAGTTTAATTATATCACACCTACTTTCTAAAACATAAATCCATTTTCGATAATTTGTTGTTATTCTTAAAATCTTCCAACTGTTAGTTGACAAACAAATGCACGAATATTATTAATAATCTTATTTCCTCATAAATTAGAAATCCTTATTAACTAGTAATTTCAGATTCCAATGAAATTACAAAAATTCAATGGCAATCTAAATTGGGTTGTCGTTTTCTTCAAAAAAAATTACAAGAGTCTATATAAGAAATATTTAAAATATAAACAAACCTAATAATATTGCAAATCTCTTCCGCAGTCGCGCCATTTCTTAATATCTGATTCACTTTAAATGAGCATATTCCTTTAATAATAATTTTAAACAGAAAGCAAACATTAAAATAAAATAATCTTTCACACAATTTAAAAACTTTATTAAACTTATAATTAATCTTATTTTTATTTCACCACAGACGCAAGTTTATTCTAGAGTTTAGTTGAAGCAAGCTTCTCCTATATTTAATTTTAATTAAATACAAACATTTTATAGGCATGTATCAAATTCCGTTAAAATATTTATCTAAAATTGTTAAAAATAATAATTTAATTAAAAACCCTATTTTGAGCTTAAAACTGGTTTGATCCTTTATTCTTAAAGATTATAACAAGTCGCGTACAGCAGAGGTGGGCAAATAGCGGTCCACTAAGATTTTTTTTTTTTGGTGGCCCGCCAAGACTGTCATAAAAAAAACCGTTTTGAACCGAGATTTTATTCTCGTGCGTGACCGAAAATTCATCTCGTATTTTCCAATAGGACAGCCACGTTAATATACATATGCAGTGTACATACGATGCGCAGGGCTTCTTGATTTCCCTTTGTCTTTGAAACCGTAAATATATAAATTTCCAACTTTAGTAAAACCATAAACCCTACGAAAATTTATAAAATCTGCGATGAATATCATCGCGAATAATGAAGAATGGGTAAATGAAAATTCCTTTGATAAAACATTGAATGAGGCATTGGGCTTATTATGTCATAAAACGATAGTCGTGTTTAGGGAGTGCTATCTGAAACGACATTACAAAACGAAACAACAAATTTGACTGACATTTTCAACGGAAGAACACAACTTCAAATCTGGGAAACGTGCAAAAGGGCTGAAGAAGCAATAAAATTTATTTCCCAAATAATCAACACTTTCAAACACAGCTACAGAAGCAAGTTAAATGGAAGTCTACAGTCTTTCTAAATGTAACAAGCCTTTTTCAGATGGAGAATTTATTATACAGTGTATGATAAAGTGTGCAAGCAAATTGTGTCCTGAGATATCAGGAACAAATTAGAATGCATTTCATTAACAAGAAAAATTGTAGTCCACGCATTACCTCTATTGAGGACAAATTTACAGCACAGCCGAAGTCTGATAGCAAAGAATTTGTTCGGTTTCTTTTGGCACAGGATAAGAGTACAGGTTATGGATCACAGGTCAAAAATATATAGTCACGTTTATTATCAAGTAGCGATGAATAGTTGTTTGTTAGTTTCATTCCTAATTTCAATTTGAATTTTTTTTATGTTGTATGTACCTATAAAATGAATTTTCATTGTACACTAACTTTAATTTTTTTTTTTTTTTTTTTTTTTGTAATTAAAATGAATTGTTTTTGTTTTATAAATATATAATATGGATTTTGTTATTACATTTTTGGCACGATTTTTTGGAAAAATATTTAGAGTTTCTTACATCTTACACGATTTTTTAAAGTTGTGAAACATATCCCAAATTTTATCATGTGTCCCATGCATTTTTTTACACGATTTTACAACGTTTTTTTGAATTTCTCTTAGTGTGAGTGTGTGTGTCATCAAATTTTCGATCGCTAATTTAACCAACTTCCCATCAAGCTAGAGCTTTGAAATTTTGGGAATCGTTCGTACTCGCCTAATAATGCAATATTTAGACATTTGCGAAAAGTTTTAACTAATATTTCAATAATTTTTTTTACTAACGTAATTTGTGTAGTAACCTGGCGCCATCTATGGAAGATATATTGAATTACGCAGAGAGAGTGATCTTAAAGACGAGAGATATGAGGTTTTTTACAAAGTTTTAACTAATATTTCAATATATTTTTTTTATTAAACTTTGCCACCATTTAAAAACGTTGTTTTTTTTTTTTATCTCAAATTTTTTTTGTAATGTTTTCTAAGGAACGTATCTACCATGTGAAAAAAGAGTTGGGTGTATATGTTTAATTTATCTGACCTTCAAACGTTTATTTTCCAAAAGATCGCTTGGTGGTACTGCTTTCTTATTTGTTAAAAATGAATTGAATATAATGTCATGGGAGAAACTGAAACAAACATTCACTGAGGAATTTGAGATTACATCTAATTCAGCCCATTCGCCCAAATATTAAATAAGTGTAAAATCAAAGAATTTGAGTTTATATAGAAATATTGTTTTTTAAAATGAAAGAGTTGGGTAATAATGGAAGAATTGAAGACGTCACATCAATGCAGTATATTAAAGTATTAAAGAGGTATCAATGATAAACACGAAAATAAAATAGTTTTGTACGGACTTACGCGAATTTAGAGAATATTTAAAATTTACGAAGTTATCTCAAACGATTTCATGAAAAGTAAATTTAATTTTAGTAAAGTAAAACAAAAATCGGATAATTTTGGGAATCACAAATGATAAAGTAGTTATGATCAGAATACTGAATTGTGTTTTAATTGAGTTGGTAAAGAATATTGATATAAATTCTGTACATATGAATAAATAGGGGTTTTAAATGTTTCAGATACCAAAACTTCGGGCACAAGGTGTCTGAATGTACTAAATAAAATATGGAAAAGAAACCCAATGACAATGTAACATCTCTCAATATTGTTAAACAAGTAAGTTTGGTCAAAATTTTTCTATTCGGTAATTTAAATATTAACTCATTGATCGATACTGGAAATTAAGCTACGGTAATCTCTAAAAATATATTTGAAAAGTTAAATGTCTGTAAACTGAATCAATGTAATTCAATTTTATTGGGATTAAAGGAGTATAAAATGAAACCTTTAGGAGCATTTAAAGGAGAGATACAAGTAGACAACTTTAACTGCACCACTGATTTATATGTCGTTGAAAATGGTGCTGTGCTCTAAGATGATTTAATAGGACATGATGTAATTATGCAAGGTGAAGCTATTGTAAAAAAAATGGATATAATAAAAATAAGTTTCTGGGTGGGCGAAGAAAACAATATTTTATCAGTTTTACCCGCAAATAATAATATTGATGTAATTGAAGAAAATATAGGGCACAATATTTCAAAATCCAGTAAAGATTAAGTGCGCCTGTCTATTTCAAATTACAAACCAAATAAAATTAAATTATCGAATATAAAATTAAATATTTTGATTAAAAATAATGAACCAATATATCAACGACCTAGATATATACCTTTTTCAGAAAATAAGATTGTTGTTACTCTAATAGCTGAATGGTTAGAACATGGTATAATAGAACCTTGCTCTTCTGAGTATTCTAGTCATATTGTTATTGTTAGGAAAACAGATGTAACCTTGCGAATGAATATAGATTATAGAACGCTAAATAAAATTACAGTTAAAAATAGATTCCATTACCATTGATTGAAGAGGCCTTAGATTGATTACAGGAACAGTGAGTATTTAGCACTATTGTTTTAAAAAATGTGTTTTTTTCATATTGATATTAACAGAGTAGAGAATATACATGATTTGTCTCTCATGAAGGACAATATCTATTTTTGAACATACCTCTTTGCTTATGCAATTCTCTATCAGTTTTACTAAGATTCATAAACACTATTTTTCGAACTTTTATCAACAATGGCATCTGTTTACCCAGTATGGATAATGTAATAATATTTGCTAAAGAAAAGAAAAGAATCGGAAGACAAAAATTAGCTCTTAGTCTTGTGTGTGAATATGGTTTAGAAATCAATTTTTAAAAAAAATCTCAGTTTTTGGAGGGAAGAATTGAATTTCTAGGACATGTGATAGAAAAGGGTTACATTTATCCATCCACTATAAAAACCAAAGCTGTTCATAATTTTCCTGAACCTACTAACTTGTAACAAATCCAAAGATTATTTGGCTTAACTGGAAATCTTAGAAAATGTATTCCTAACTATTCTCTTATTGCTAAACCTCTAAGTGGTCTCTTGAAAAAGGATTTGTGAATTTAGATTCATTGAGGAAGAGAAAAAAACTTTTATTAAGCTTAAAATGTTACTCTCTCAGAAACCTGTTTTGATAGTATATAATCCAAATTGTGAAACGAAAATACATACGGATGCTAACCTGGATGGTTGTGGCGCAATTTTATTGCAAAGATCTCCAAAGGATAGTAATTTTCCTCCTTCATATTATATGAGTAGAAAGACCACAGACGCTGAAAAGAAGTATTCCAATTACAAATTTGAGTTTCTCGCTATCATAGAAGCTGATAAAAAATTTCGAATTTATTTATTTGGAATACCCCTTAAAATCATAACAGACTGCTTAGCGTTTCAGAAAACTATAGATAAACGAGACTTGTTTACACGAGTTGCTCGATAAACTTTATTACTAGAGGAATTTAATTATCTGGTTCAAAAATGTTTCATGTTGATGCTCTAAGTAGATCCCTTATTAATATACTTTGTATTTCTTTGGAACTTTTTTTACCTAAACTTAAATTAGCTCAGGACAAGGACAGAGCGAAATAAAAAATGATTAAAAACCTTTTCAAAATTTCGAATTATGAAGACTATTATGAACAAAACGGAGTTTTTTATAAGTTTGTTGACGATAAAGAAGTAATAGTTGTACCTGAAAGCATGCAAACTGAAATACATTCATTATCATAAAAATCTACGCACTAAGAAAGAGTTGTCAGAATAAAACGAAATTTTATATATGTAAGTACAACGCTGGTGTAAGTAAGTGATTACAAAATCAAAGCAAAATGATTATTTATTGTTAGGAAAAGTTACAAATAAATGAAGGTTTTAGTATCCCGTTGGGCCTCCTCTAGCATGAATGCATAATGGGATACGGTAGGGCATTGTAGCCTACAAGTCCCGTATGATGTCCTGCAACATCCTCGTTCCATAGTTGTGGTGAACGGGTCTTTAATTCGACCAAACTCGTAGGCTGTCCAACTTGCCGTCCTATTTGATCCCAGATATGCTGAATTAGTGTTAAATCTGGGGATCGAGCAGGCCAGGGAAAGGTGGAAATGAAGCGGAGGTAGTCCTGTGAAACTCTTGCTGTGTGAGGGTGAGCATTGTCCTGCTGAAAAGGGTTCCAGGAACCCTTCCATGAGTGGCTGAAGAATGTCATTAACGTACCCCTGGGCTGTTATGGTACTGTGGAACAATATTAGGAGTGAACGAGTGTAGTATGCGATGGCACCCCATACCATCACACCAGTTGCGGGAGCGGTGTGCCGCTGTACAGCGAAGACAGGATTGACACGTTCACCACGAGGCCTCCACACACGTACACGATTGTCATCACTGCCCAAAATTAATCTGGATTCGTCTCTAAAGATGACCTGATTCCATTTAGTTGCAGTCCAATCCCTTCGAGAGCGACCATGACAAACGGAGGCGACGGTGAGTAGGTGTCAATGGAAGTAACTAAACGTAATGAGCCCCGCGATAGCAACTATCCTTCAGCCAGGAGCCTTGAGATGGTACGGATTGACACAGAGGCCCGTAGTGAAGGCCTCGCCTATGTATGAACGAAGGACAATGAGAACTTTGGGGCTATGCGTGCGTTTCGTATGACGTAATGCTCTTCTCAATTATTGGTTTGTCGAGAGCGTCCTGAGCATGGTCGCCGTGTAACAGACATCTCACTTGTCCACCAGTCTCAACACCTCCTCACAGTAAAGTTAGATCGGCCTAGGTGACGAACTATTCGTCGAGCTGACAATCCGGTTTCTATCATCCCTTTGATTCTTTCCCTCTCAAACTGTGACAGCTACTCATATTGGCTGCATAATGGCATCTCTCTTTAAAAAGAGGCACTCATGTCAAGTTTCGTAAGAATACCATTCTTACTCGTTGGTGCTCACAATTATGGCAATGAGTAAAATTAAAAATGCTCATTGATAGGAACATATGGGATTTAAGTATTCAGAAAAACACTTAGAAGATCATTATTTTATTCCTAAATTGAAACACAAGATTGAAGTAATAATAGTTAATTGTGTGAATATTCTAGTAAACCGTAAAAAGGGAAAGAAAAAATTATTTCTTCATTCAATTCACAAATATTATTTACCTAAACATATGCATCACATAGATCATCTAGGATCCTTAGAAAGTGCTTCAAAAACTATAAACATATTTTGGCGATTATGGATAAGTTTACAAAGTTCATCTGATTATATCCCTTTGAAAACGACATCATCAAATGAAGTTATATCTAAATTGGGAAGGCAGAAAACTATATTTGGAAGTCCATTAAGAATAATTTCCGATTGTGAAACTGCCTTTGCGTCAAAGGAATTTAAAGAATATTGTTCTAAAGAGCATAAACACCTTCATCTGATCACAACTATTCTTCCGTGGGGTAACAATTGACAAGTCGAATGATTACATCAAATTATTATTCCCATTCTTTCGAAATGTCACATGAAAATCCCTTGCATTAGAATAAGCATGTTAATGAGCTGCAACAAACTATTAATTCAACCTATTAAAGAAGCCTAGATACTACTCTTTTTTAATTACTATTCGGTACCAAAATGAGTATAAATCATACTGATAAATTGAAGGATGTAATGGAAGCCGAATTCCAAGCTAATTTTGAAAAACATCTTAATGATCTATGAAAAGATGCTAAAAAGTAAATATTCACGTTGAAAAGCAGAATAAGAAAACATACAACTTCGGAAGGCAAACGACAAATTGCAATAAATTAGGTGATTTAGTTTCTATAAAACGTATTCATTTAGGACCACATCTTCAGCTTGAACTGAAGTATTTAGGACCATGCGAAGTTATTAGAATTAGAGATAATGACACCTATGAAGTTTCAAAAGAAAGAAAACTCAAAGGACCGAATAATACAACTATTTGTGCAGAATTTTAAATAAAGATGGTGCGTAACGTAAAATATCACTTTGCATCATTTATTTGACTGTGCCTACCGATTCTGACTTTCTCCAAATGTTTTGTCACATTTTCCCATTTATGACTACTTCCCCCAAGTATGAATATTTTACATGTGTTTTGCAAGACGTTAGCAAAAAGAAGAGAAAAGAGAAGCCGATGACAAAGAAAGACGACGATGATACTCCAATTCTATGGTTGATATTTACTTCTTATGCTTTGTTACTGCATTTAATTTTTCTCTTTTCAACATTGCTTTTCTAGGTTGAGACGTAGACGTAACTCTAGACGTAGACGTATATATATATATATATATATATATATCTGTGTGTGTGAAAAAAAGGGGGGAGATTGAACATCCCGAATCTACACTGGTTGGCTCTTACGCAAAGATATAGTTGTCTAAGGGAATAATTCCATTACCGGGTTCTATGATGACTTCGTACTATTTACCAATTCAGTGAGGAGGCTTGAAGTTTTTTCACTACTTTTATTCTTGAGTAGACAAGATGAAGTAGCAATATTTACAAAACTACTATATACAGATTATTTCGATTAAAGGAACTACTTCTTCGGAGAAAGATAGATTACTATCCAGCTTTGTCTTATATCGGCGATGGGTGTTGAAACGCACGCTGACATTCGGAGTTCAGCTTCATCGGGAGAAGAGAGGGGCGAGAACTAAACGCCTCTCAGTTTTGTTCAGGAATAGGGGGTGTTGCGTGAGCTATCGCATGACGCTGATTCGTGGTGCCATCTATCAAGTAACTGAGGAACTGATTTTAGAGTACATCTGAAAATACAATTAATACTTTGATAATAAGCTGGAAAATCTTATATATATATATATATATATATATATATATATATATATATATATATATATATATATATATATATATCATACAATAGCGCAGAAGATATCTGAAGAGAGATTTTTTTCCTTACTATTCTTTTTATAGAAAGGATTTTTCTCTTTTACGTTGTGGTATGGGTGTAGGGATTCTGAGAGATTTACATGACTCCCAACAGCCTAGTAGAGATTATCCCTGAGATAGCCTAATAATGTATCGCCTTTTGATTTGATACTTTGTTTAAAATAAACTTGCTTAGTTTTATGGAAGTTCTTATTGCACCTATCCTACACTTGAACCATCATTTGCAACATGGTGCATCGACTGGAAAAAGTTATTGAAGAAATTTGGCCGTTATATGGATTGATCACGAGGAGGAATGAAGGTTGGATATTTTTGAAATAGCTTTAGTCTGGACTATCGAGGTAAGATTTTATGACCTCATAGATATGGATAGACTATCGAAGTTGGTTGAAAAACGAGGTTACATTCGCTCCACTGTTACTAAACTAGTTAAAAGGGTACAAAACATAGAAGGAGCTGCTGAGAATTTAAACTCATTGTCTTGTCAGAATTATTGGAGCTTTTGGATACGAAAGAACAAATTTTGAAAAAAAAAACTAGATTTAGAGGTGGAAGAACTTGTAGCGTTCTGGTTATTTGGTTGCATTGAATAAAAAATATGTGATACTTAAATAAACATTTACATTCTTTTAATTTCGGTTTATTTAAAATACTAAAGTTAATATATACAAAATAAAGTACATGTCGCACTTGCACTTTTTACACATTGAGGGGTGCATGTCGCACATTAAAAAGTATTGGAATGTCCTTGGACGTGACGTTCTAGTGGACGTTTTGTAGAGCTCTGAATGTCTCTTCTCTTTGGAAATTTTTGGTCTTATATAATTGACCACGCCTCTTCTAAAACCACGGGACATATTTCTTTGTTTCGGTTGGATAACTGAAAGTGATAAAACAGTTATTGGTCAATAGCACACACGGAGCAAGAATTGCCACCTGCTAAACTGGATACCTGATGTGTAGGTATTCTCGGTTCTCAGGAGAATCGGACTCTATTTGGTCAAAGTTCATGAGAAACGGAAATGTTGTTTTCCCTTTCTCACGAGTCCAGATGTCTTTAATGAGGATCTTGTCCGGTTGTAAGGGGGACCATAAACGAACTTGCGAAGTGTGATCGCCGCAAACTCATTAATGAACCAGATGTGTTTAAATGCAAATTTTAAGCTTCGGAAGAATACGGTGATAAAATGTTTTCTGCTAAAATTAAATTAGAGAACAAAATTAAAGACTTAAAATTAATGAGTACTCAGCAGACTTTCTCAATTCTTAATGCATCTTATTTGGAAAATACTGCTTCAGCCTTAAAATTGCCGGACTTGGAAATTCCACGATTTTCTGAAGCTTCTGGCAAATTTTAAGAATTTTTTTTAATTGTTTCGATAACGCAATTGATTCTAATCAATCTCTTACAAAAATAGAAAAATTCTTGCATCTAAAATTCCTTCTTTCTGGCCCTGCTTATAATGTTATTGCTGGATTTGAATTAAGTGAGCAAAACTGTGATTCGTGTCTCGAAACGTTGAAACAAAGATTTGTAGAAATGATTATATTATAAATTCTTATATGACAAAATTATTAAACTTGGAACCTGTTCGAATTTCTTCTTATGTGAAAGGCTTACGTAAATTATACGATAAAATAGAAGTCAATATAAGAAATTTACATTCATTAAATATAATGGAGGGTTCATATGGGTATTTATTAAATCTGATATTATTGAAACTGTTACCACCAGATTTGGTTTTAGATTTTCATAGAAAAAGAAACAGGGAATCGAATTACGAGTTTTCGGTAATGATTACATTTTTGAGAAATAGTAAGATAGAATCTAGAGAAATTACGGAAACTGTGATTTCTCCTAAAAGTTTTGAAACAAAGCGAACTCTTTCTCAAAAGTATCAAAGTAATCAGTTATATCAAAGAAACTATTCAAAACCTAAAAATATGTTATCCACTTCAACATTAAATACTCAAATAAAAACTATTTGCCTGATTTGCAATGGCAATCATGATTCCCTAAATTGCAAAAGATCGGATGCAGAATAAAAAATAAAGAAGCTTAAGATTGAAGGAAGGTGCTGCTGTTGTTTTGAAAAATATCAAAAGTCCCGCGAATGTAGGACAAAAATTACCTGTAAGACATGCTTCAGTAGGTTTCATCATAAATAAATTTGCAGAAGACATAGATCCCGTAATGCTGAAGTATAAGGTTGTGAAATTGCTTCCGGTGACTCACAGACGGGCACGAAAAAAAGTGCTGAAAATATTTCTGTTTCTCATAATAATTTAAAAATACAAAGTAAGGACTTCTTGCAAACATGAACAGTTTTAGCGTGTTCAAATACAAAATCATTATTAACTAAACTTATTTTAGATCCCATAGAACAGGAGTGGAGAACCTTTTGTATCACCGAGCCATTTTTTCTAAAAAAATGTTTAATGAAGTCATAGACGCGCCGTGAAATAATTTTGACTTCGTAATTATTAGGAAAATAATAGCACTAAATACTATCACCTCAAAACTCTTTGTTTACTACCAAAAAAAAGTACATTTTGCAATGTCTCAGTTATACGCGAAATTCAAATTAAAGTTACGTTAGTGTGACTTCTGTTGTTGCAGATTAGATGACAAATAACTTATATTAGTGTTGCAAGAAGTTACTTTTAGCAGAATGCATTCTGAACTGGAGTCATCTGTCAAACGGTTTCTATAAGCGAGTCAATTAACGTTATTCATTTCTGAAAATAATGACTCGCTGGCAAAAGTAGGTGAAAATATGGTTAAAATAGCACGAGCCAGCTTCCTCAAACAGTTAAATGTGTCTGGTAACGAATTTCCATGTTTCCGAAATTTTGTTATTGCCATTTTTGCTTATATTGCTTGTCAATCTTTCTGTTTCAATGTTATGTTTTATGGAAGTTCTTATTGTACCTATCCTACACTTGAACCACCATCTGCAACATCAATCCATGCACTCGAAGAGGCCCCCCCCCCAAAAAAAAAAAAAAAAAAAAAAAAAATTGAAAGAATAAATTTAAAGCATTGATGATTGTTTTTTGCCAATATTCATGAGATTATGTACTTTAACTGGATTTTTCAAGGTCAAAGTCTGTCGAAAGGATTGTAGGTCAAGTACAGCATCCTAATGTTAGACCATCCACCTTATTCGCCGGATCTTGAGTCATGCGACTTTAATATGTTTCTTAATTTGAAATCTGTATTAAAAGGAACAAAATTTGAGTCCGTTGAAGACGTGAAAAAGAAAGCGGCAAGCGTCCTGAAGCAGCTGACGGAAGAAGACTTCCAGGACTGTTTCGAGCAATGGAAGACTCGCATGGACAGAGGAGAGGTGATTATTGAAGGTGATTACACGTAAATATACATGACATCAAAATAAAATGTTTTACAGTGTCAATCTCGTTATTTAACAGCTAAACCTGATATACATACATTATATTATATTACATTATATATATATATATATATATATTAATTAAGAATTAATATATATTAATCTGTAATGTTTCAACTTATAGCAACAAAAAGCATAAAGAAAAAAATGTATGAATGAGAAGGGGAGCATTAGATAATAAATGTTTAGTATTATTTTCTATGGGTGCCTCCTGGCACCTTAAGTAAGCGTGCTAGCTTGCCGATCGCTGTTTTATCAAACGAAATTTGATTTATTACAAGCCATAGCAAAAAGTACTTCATATTTCGCTAAAGAGTGGTTCTTTTAGTTTAGTTTAGATTTTATTAAGTTTAGTTCCTTTATTTTAGTTTAGATTTTTCTTATCGCTTAGAGTAAGAAAAAGAATAATTGAATAACATACTTGAATTAGTTTACGCCAATTTACTGAAGTACCAATCTACAACAGTCCGAAAAATCTTCTATACCAGAGTCTTCATGACGCTGCTTTTAGTTTGGTTTGGTTTTATTAACGTCGCGTAAAAAGCAACACGAGGGCTATTGGCGACGAACCACTTAATTTTGAACCTCGGTCAAGTGACGAGGACGACACCTGAGCTGGCACCCCGCACCTCTCCTAACTTCCACTTCATATCATCGGGAGGATTTTGGGTCCCTACAGATTTAATGTGCATCAGCCCCGGCTACACGGCGGGTTTTTAGCGACCAAGGAATCCGCAACTAAACGAAAACCGCCGATCACGAATCGGAAACCATGACCACTACCGCAGCCAAGAGTGGTTCCTATTGAACGTTTGAAATATGGAAGTAATACCTGAGATTCAAAACGTAAATATTTTACATTGAATTCTTATTAACTTTCAAATTTGTTTCAATTACAGCACAATAATTGTCAATTTGCAACAAAAAAATTATTTTTCTTAATTTATCTGTGCTGCCCCCTCCCCTTTTCTTACTTGCTAAGGATTTCTACCCATGTTACAAATCTACGTCATTTTGATGTAAGAGCAACTTAAAACTTTTTGTTGTTTTTATTTATTTATTTTTTGAATGCCTTTCCGTTTTTATCTTTGGTCCCCCACTTTGCGTCATTGTATTTTCCGCTGAGAGAACAATGAACTGAACACTATTTAATGTATCCCATTCAGAGTTCGAATTACGAATTAAGTTGTCTGTTGTTATTTCCGGAATAAAGCCGTCTGTTCGAAAGGTTTATTTTCCTCTCACTTAATTGTTCTTATCTAATTACATCAAGATGAATGCAATCTCTATAAATATTCGAACAGTAAGGTTTTAGAAAGATTAAATTTTCTACTGGAACTTTTATAACATTAAATCTTAGAACAAAGTTAATTCAAATCAATCTTTTAATGTGAAGAAAAATTAAAAAGACACGGAAGGGAAAATGTTAATAAAATAATCTTAATTTTTTTTGAAGCAGATCGTAAGGATCGAGATAGTCTGATCAGAATCATGATCTACATAATAAGTAAATCATGTTTAAAATATCAATTTCATCATGGACCATATTTTGAATCGTTCATATAATTTCAGAGTTTTTAGAAATTCTTCACAGAAGACAAATTAAGTATTGGACTGAAATACTCGTAGTTTATTCATGGTTGTAAATTACCTTTCTTGCTTCGCTATCCCTTCTCGCATCTTTGGCTATCGCTTCTACCTGTTGGAACTCTTAGCTAGCGAATTAATTCTTTTTTTATTTTCTTTCCTTTTTCTTTTATTTATTTATTTGTTATTATTTTTTTTTGCCTGGTAACTCGCTCGCTCTAAAGGCTTACAAATTTGCTTACAAGGCTTCTAAAGGGGTTCCGGGTTTCGTTAGCAAGTATTTTGTTTGTTGGATATTTGTTTTTAGTTTATTTGCTGCCATGTGGTGTTCCCATTTTTTATACAACGAACTTCCGATCTACTGCGGCATAAGTTAACCGTTGTACCGTCTAGGTTTAATAATTTATTCTTATGTAATCCACCCTTTCTCATTTTTTAAATACATCTTGTACTTACCTGAGTATTTCGAATATAGTTATTTTATTAGGCAAGAAATTTCGCTAGTCGTTCAGTTAAAGAGGTAAATCAAAAGTAAGCTTAAGTTTGAGGATAGCAAAATAACATAACAGTTTCATAAAAATGGTAAGATTATGCAGAAGGCAACAAAACATTTCGTGAAGCTGGAAGTCATCCAAAATCTTCATTCTCCATGTAAATTCCACTTAACAACCACAAAGGAATTTTGGTGATATTTCTGTTTGGAGGTAGAACAGAACTTAATTAAATTGAACCTCATTAACTTGAAAAAAAATGTTTCATTGTAAGAATATTATTACAATGTTTAAACATTTTTAAACAAATTTTTTTTTTACTGATATGGTACGAGGATAGCTTAAAACATAGCTAAAAATAGCTTAAGACACCGCTGTTAAGGCACATTGGCTTGTCATTTTGTGTTGCCATCTGTTAAATGGCACCAAAATAAATTTGACACTAATTTGATGACAATTGAAGCAATAAACTTTTGACGCCATTTACAGTCAAATTTTAATTTAATTGCTGCATTTGTCATTGTCGTTTTATTTCGACTTGTGATTGTCAACGAATTACCTAGATTCATCATTATACATCAGAAACGAATAACAAATAAAAAAAAATGGGCTGTTCACGGAGCCCGAAAAAATTCATAGACTGTCCATTAGCCGGAAAAATCATGGTAATAATTCTTTGAGATGCGAAAAAGGCAACTTCATGTTCATAGACTCATAGAAAAAAGGAAAACGATCGATGAAAATTAAGAGTGTAAGCATTTTGCTTGCCAGGCTTCTACGATTACCGTAAGCTAGTAAGTAATTTCTTCGTTGGATACTTATTTCTAATTAATTTGCTGTCGTGTGGAGCTACCGCTTTTCTTGTTATGGACATCCGCTCTGTCTTGGAATAAATAACCCGCTGTATTGTCTAAATTTAATAAATTTTTCATAAACACGCTAGCTCTTACCTGAGGGCTACGAACAGGGTTATTATATTAATTAAGAAATTTCGCACAACTTTCAATTCAAGAGGTAATCAAAAGCTTCAGCTTGAGGACAGCAAAATAATCTAGTAGCTTGACAGAAAATGGTAAGGTTATGTAGAGTGCAACAAATTCGCGTTGCTAGAAATCATTCCAAAGTCATTATTCTCCAAGTTAACTTTACAGCTATGATGGTATTTTAGCGATATATTTCTTTAGGAAATGGTTAAGAGATAATGGATTAATCATTACCTTTAGATAATGATTAATCTTTGCGCCATCTATAAAGACAAGCATTCCTTTGCGCCTATACTTTTCTGTGTGAAATCGGTTTCCTTTGTTACTACTTAACAAATTTTTTTGATGATTAATTGTGATACCCTGTATATATATATATATATATATATATATATAAATAATATATGAATTGTTTTTGTAAAATATTTTATTTCAGATTAGTAAAACATATCAGTGTAATTTTGGAGTTTTGTAATAAAATAAATAATTATAATTCAGAGTCTTATAGTAAAATATATTATTGTAGACGTTTTAACTTAAAAATTATTTCTTTTGTAGGCTAATAGTATATGAAAGTGGCTTAAAAAGTACCTATTTTTGAAGACAGGTGGCGTTGCTAGGAAAGCTGGTGTTCCCATAGTATGCTGCCATCACCAAAAAAAAATGTTATACTAATTCATGCTTTAGTTTTGATTTGATAGCCATTTGCAGCAAATAAAATTTTTATTGCTGTGTAACGAATTAATATTTTTATCCGACTCTCGTGCCACAGTTCAATTAAATGTAACTAACTCTAAAAGTCAATAAATTCTTCAAAGACATACAAGTCCAATCCAACTTAACTACTTATTTGTAAACTACTATAATTTATTATGGGTTATGGCTCTCTTTAGATTTTATGGTTAACCAATCAATTTAAATATCACTGAAATTATATGCTCTTACCAAACCCCTCCAATTGAGATTGCTTTCTCCGACAAATCCTTTGCGACAACGATAACTGGTAACTAACTCTTGATATTATCGGCCTCTTGTTAGAACTATACTCAGAGTTAACCAGGCTTTCTCTTTCCTCTAAGTTTTACTTTATTAAAATATCACTACATTTGAATTACTTCGCTTTATTTCCACCTGCATCTGATTAACATAATCACATTTCATTTCGATTGGGAAGAAATTGTTATTTCATGCAATCAATATAAATTAAAGTTCTCAAGGTTAGTAAAGAGAAGATAGCGAATAGCCCAACGTCACAGCTGCAGTTGCCATTTTACGTAGAGTTGCCACCTTAGATGAGATCTGTATTCATCATCATACACAGGAAACTAATCAATAATCGAATCAAATGGTTGTTTTTCCGGAGCTACAAAAAGGGCAAAGACAGTCTCAACTGTCGGAAAAATTATGGCGATAATTTTTTGAGGATGCGAAGGGGGAAAATGATCACAGAAAAGGGGAAAACGACCATACTATTGAGAAGTTACTCCATTTCTATTTCTTATTTCTAAGACTTGTTCTTTTTGAACCTTCCACGTAGTTTAAATAATATGTATAGATATTGAAACATTTCTTTGATACAATAGTCAAATGTCTTCAAAATGTTTGATTCAGTAATATTTAGATCGCAGAACTCCAATTAGCATGATCTATGGTTTAATTACTGTTCATACAACTATCGATTCCCAAGACAAAAGAGATTTTAATTTGCTATGTAAGTTACTTTTCACATTTAATCCCGTTTTCAGTCTTCAGAACCAGTGACACCGAATATACAAATGACGGGGACGTTTGAGGTCTTTGAGAGTCACATTCCAGTTTTTCATTTATTATCAAGACTCACGCCATAGCATTAAATACACAATTACACATTTAATTTCATTTAATGAATATGTTTACTATTCGATACAAGTCTTATGTACTATGTAATGAAAAAAGACGTAAGAAAATGTAATTAAAAGAAATTAAATACGAAACAATTATTTCAAAATTTAAAATAAAGATATTAAGTATAATAATACGCCTTGATAAAAAGTTTAATGAAGTCCTGAGGTCAAATTTTTGAAATTGTAATAATATTTATTGCAGCTGTTCGTAGAGTATTCGATGTCATTGAAACATCTGTCTGCTGAATGTATTGTGCATGCCAGTGTAGTGTTGAATAAATCCGCTGACAGCGCTAGCAGTGTGTTAATGCCCGCAGATTTATTTATAATCGAAATTTAAAGCAACAAATTGTTTTGACATAAAAAACATAACAGGAAATCCGTATAACTAAATATTATATGCATTGTTACTGCATCAATTTAGCAGGAATCGGTGAAAAAAATTCTGAAATAAAATAATAATAATAAATTTTTTTAAAAAAACTGAAATCTTCAATTGGAGCCGCACTCAACGAAGAGGTGCATGCAGTTCAGATAGTAGCATTTTCACACGTTTGGAATATATCATTGCGAACTTCAGACATTTTTTTTAAAAAAAAAATAAAGGCGTTCCCATCTATCAGCCACTTTGATTTCATAAACGTAATGTTAATTCTATGGTATTTCTACTACCATCCTCAAATCTATACTATTTTATCTATTTTAATGCAAAACATAAAAAAAAAATTAAGTCAATTCCTACTTAGGTCAAAAAAGAAAAGTTTCGTTTTAATTACTCTTTTTATTAAATAATTACAATTAACATAAATATGTATATACATATGACAGAATCACAATATTAAGTGGCAAAAGAAATTTTTTTCCAGCAATCTACACGCTTCGTCACTGACGGTATTTATTCCTAAATTTATATATATCCTACTAGATATCTTACAAAGAGAAATTTTTTTCCCATATAAAACTAAAATTAATTATTTGAAAATCAAATAAGAAAAATTTTATGCTTATACAAGATTCGATCCGAAGGCATGAAGATTTTACGCCGACGCTCTACCAACTTTGCCAATACAAGACAAATGGCGTAGTAGAAGCATTGGATTGTTTCTTAATTCATCCGGTAAATTAAATGGTTGGAATGCAGTTTAGCCCAATCACCCTTGGCGACAGGAATTATTTGGTGGTATTTTGCCAAATGTGGCTACCGCTTCGGGGACTTAACGTTCTGCCAAAAAAAAAATTGCCAAGTTTGACAATTTTTGATGAACTGCATTTTCACCAATTAAATTTTATTAAATGAATTAATATTTGAAAAAATTGTATTAACATCAAGTGTTATCCACTACAAGTTTAAAAAAATGTATTTGAACTTGAGTGAATGAATAAAAAGTATTTTATTAACGACTGAAAATTTGAACAAGATATATAAATATATATAGAGAGAGTGGGAACTAATAGTATGAATTTAAAAAGTGCCTCTGAAAGAGCAAAAAATAATGAAGGTCTCTGCGGAATTCCATGTTCTCTCCGATTTTTGAAAATATTTTGTAATATTTTTAAAGACCGGAAAACTCAAAAATGAATCATTAAAATGGCAGTAAAAATCTTTTCAAAAATCGGAGAGAACATGCAACTCCGCAGAAACCTTCATTATTTTTCGCTCTTTGGATGCACTTATTTTCTACTAAAATAGATAAAATAGTATAGATTTGAGGACAGTTGTAGAAATTCCACAGGATTAAGAAATAAAAATGACTGGTTGACGGGAGTCTTAAAAATCATTTTGATTGAAATACCAGTGAAGATTATAAATTAAATAAGTGTAATTTTTTAGCGAAAACTATCAGTCATTGTGATAAACCTATTTCAAAACCACAAGTTAAATAATCTAAGTGATCGTCTTGAATTATTATTTAAGATGCAAAAAAAAAAGTACAACATAACGAAAAAAAAAATTAAAACCCATTAATCGTTAAGATAATGGGAATTTCTCTTTGCATATATTTATATGTATGAGTTTCCTTTATTTAAATTTGGAAATATAAATTGATAAGAATAAAAATAAATTAAAGAAAAATGTCTGTGTTAAAATTTATTTTTGAGATATCTTGTTTTATTTTTCTAAATAAAGCAGTTAGGAAGAATCTAAACTTTTTCTTGCAATGGCAATGAATGACATATTTGAAATTTATTCGTTAATTTGAATCATTTTGACATTTTTTTCAGCTCGTCCAAACCATTTTATTTCTTACTCTAAGGAATTCAAATAATTTACGTATATGCCCACGATACTATTTCAATATCATACATATAAAAACGCGAAAGAATTTTCCGAAAATCAATATTTATAAGATTCATTTTTCATGCAAAAGAGAGAATGTGAATTAGGTACTTCCACGTGAAAAAATAAAAATGTGTGTGTCTGGGGAAAAATAAACTGACTTTGATTTTTGAAAATGAAAGTTAAGATAGCTAATATTTCTCCCTGTTCATCGGCTGTCTGCTGCAGTATGCGAAATGGCTTGATAACGCGCGTTTAAAATAGTTTAAATGAGACACACAAACATATTTCTTTCACAGTTTGACCTTCAACGGCTCAAACACTGCTCTCCGTGAAATCTTCCTCGCGCCCTTTGCCAGGTGTGCCTGATATATATATTTTTTATTTTCTACTCAAAACATTCGCTTTTTCTGCTCGTGTGGGCGCAGGGGAATATAGGATGAGCATTATTTCCGTCTCACCCAGTGGAAAGAAAATGGGAGCAAAATATCTCATTGCAGCAACATCATCTGCGCGTGCGTGGTGGTTGGAAGATCTGAACAGTTTTTCTTCTTTCTTACTCTGTTTTTTTATCACTTCATTTCATTTCAAAATGTTTGAATAGGATAAGAAGTGTGTTGTTTTGGGTCGGTTTGGAACGAAAATGTTAGCACAAAATGGACGTGATCCAATAGAAGTCGAAAATACAGAATAACAAGGAACCAAAAAAGAAAGACGGAGCTCAAAAAGTAATAGAATGTAATATTCAGATATGAAATTAATAAATGTAAAAGTTTTTAAGATTATTGAATCGCGTTACTATTCAGGTGGAAAAAATTAATTTCTTTTTCACGGAATATTTTTAAATTTTCCACTGAATTTATACAATGTGTATTATATACATTTTTTTGGATTGCACAAAAAAATCTTATCACAGATGGAAATCATTTGAAAATTAAAATAGAACAAAACGAAACAAAAAAAGTATGATTTTTTTTTAAAAAAAATAGGAAAAAGAGATATTTCTGTTTCTTCATTATAAAAAAAAATATGTGTATTCGTCTGCTTCAACTTTTTTTTATATGTTTCATTTCACTTATTTATAGAATTCATATTATCTTAGGAAGAGAAAGTAGCAAATATCCACTTGAAAAGTGCATTTCTCAATCACTTTGCAGATGTTTCTCAATCATATTCGCAAGAACTAAGATAAATAAAATTAGAATCAATAGCATAATTCCTCATGTCTTAAGAAAGATTCTGAATAATAAGAAAAAAACGGCAGACGATAAATACCCAAACGAAAAACCTTACAAGAAGAGGAAAAAGTATCCGATGCTTTGACATTTTACTCATTGCTTTTTAAATGGGAGTGGTATTTGGAACATATGAACATGGAGGAGACTGCAGCTACCTTAAATATCCGTTTACAAATTTTGTACATTTGTAATCGTTGTCATGCCAAAATGTGTGAGTACTCATACCTTTATTCACTCACGAAAAGGACTATAATTGGATGTGGCATTTTGTTACAGTCTGAAAAATGTGTTTTAAGGCTTGAAAGTTATAAGATATTGTTTTTGCTCGTTCTTCTTTCAAAGTGTGTTTGTAAAGAGAGGTATTCGCGAGTTTTGTATCTTAATTACTTTCCCAGTGAAAGTAGTTTCAAACTATAACAACTATTTTATCTATTTTCCTATTTTATCATTTGTATGAAAAATCAAAATCCTAAGGAGTAAGATTCGAAAAAGAATTAAACATAAATTTTTAAGATATGCTTACTAATTACTGCTTTTATGCAGCCACCAAAGAGGCTATTGTTTCAGTCAAAGACAAAATGACTACCTGATCACTTTTCAAATTTTTATCATAAAAGTTTTTGAGTAAATGTTTGATGACTGCTTTCACCAGTAATGAACTTTCAAAAATAAATCATAATAAATTTCTCCTACATTTTTATTGGACTGAAATAAAAAAAAAAAAACATATAAAAAAACAGCAGAAATAATTACATTTAGTTCAAAATATATCTAACTTAATAATTTATCATTTACTTTAATTTTAATACCTGGAAAAATAAGTCTTCTCCAAAGTTTTATCATTTGCTTTAACTCTGTGATATTTAATTGAGTAACCTAATAACTATTAAAAAAAGTTAGTACCTTTGGTGGCGAAATTTTTTCTTCGCAATGCATTGCACAGAACACATTTTCAAAATTTGATTTCATTTCTTTATTTAATATTAGTTTGTTCAAGTTTCTTAAGCCACAAGATATAATTAAATATGCATTTATATTAGAAATACTTAAATTTAACTGGGGAAAAAATGAATGTCTTCAATGCCTTAAAATAAGGTTTGTCCTTTTTTAATACTATGAATATTAAAAACTCAAAGCACTTAGAACTATATGAAATTTTAATTAGAAGTTAAAATGTCATATTTTGAATAAATTAAAATTAAAATGTTCTGCTACTGTGAGCAAATAGGCTTTTGATATCATTATTTTAGATTTAAATTTTTAAATAATAGAAAAAGTCACCAAGGAATCATTCTGTATTGAGTTAAATATTAAATAACTGAATATGTGAAAGACTTTAACTTTTAGAAATTATATTTATCACTTTTTCACTAAACTACTTTTTCCTTCACTTTTCACTTAAGACTTAGTTTTACATATCTTTCTCACACTTTTCCTTAATAAATAGCTTTTTCTTTACTGATAACTTCTTCTGCCGCTTCTGATTTCTTACAAACAATCATTCCTTACTTTTCTTAATAATAACTTTTTAACTAACAATACACTGATTTTATTTACTTTTCTTACTTCAGCTATTAACTTTTAACTTACTTTCACTTAACCTTAAACTTCATGTGAGTTCAGATGTTCATATTTGTTAAATAGCAGTTTGTTGTAATAGTTCCTTCATTCTTTCAAATCATGTCACGTTACCTTGGTGATCAGTGCAAGTTACCTTTAGCACTTCAATCACCACTCGATCTACAAACTTTCGAGTGTCAACTCGCTGGCTTACACACTTAGATTCTTTCCTTGTGTCTGATCTGCTCCGCTCGGAGCCTGGTTCTGATCTGAAGGGGGTTGTGCAAGTGACATCTTTCACTCACCCCATTACAAAAACACCTTCTACAGGCGGGCCTTACACATTGGAGGTAACAGATTTTATATGGTTTTCATTCAAGAATGAAAAACAAAAGTCAAATAAAGAACATTAGAATAATGTCAAAATGTTCCAAATTCTTGAGTGGAAAATTAACGCATTTTATCCAACATAGTGTTGAAATTAAGCTCTCTTTTGAAATGTTCCATTTTTGAAATTTTCTTCGTTTTCGAATTATTTATACGGTATATTCAAATCTCTTTCCGATTCAAATGTCCTGTAGAGATGAAATATTTAACCACTAAAATCAATTAAGTTCAGTTTAGAAAAAAATTATTAAAAAAACATTAAAACAATTACTACAACTTTTATAAAAGTTTTTCTTTGATACATGCAATAATTTGCATAAACTTTTGAGACAATTGAAATCATATTAACATATCCACGCACAAAATAATATCTTTATTTTTAAGGGAAACATAATATATATTTCCTTAGTATTTAAAAATAATTAAAATCTTCATATATTTCTTTTGGTCTCATAAGCCGTTGAATAAAAATACTTTTCTTCAAATATGATATTTTGCTTATATGCTTTTTATACTTGGTGGTCATACACTTCGCAAATAAATTTTTTCTTAAAAAATTAGCAAGGTGGTTTACACGCCATTTGATTCTCTCACTTTTTTAACATTTCAGACGTGAAAAGGAAATTCAATTTAATTCAAAGACACTGATTAAAATCAAAGCAGTTAATTACAAGAAATATTTGCTCTCGTAAACTTTTCTCTTTGAAATGAAACGTCGTTTCCCAATTAGAGAAGCTAATTACTTTCAAAATTAATTACAAAAGGAAGCTAAGAATCTAATTAGTTAGATTAACAACTCCAAAGGAAATCATTTGTATCTTTTCTGGAACTTTCGGGAACTCCAGCGTTAGTGTGTGTCTTATTCATTTAGCACTTAAAAGTTTACTTGAATTTCCTCTACATTATTTAATTTGAATGCAGAAATAAAAGCAAATTAACATAAGACCTGCGCTGAATATTAACAAAAATTACGTAAAAATTCTAACCAACGTTTTGTAATAGATTTAACCACCAAAGATGCTAACTGTTTTTTTTAACAATCATTAGATTGTCCAATATAATATTACAGACAAAGCAAACGATGAAATATTGAGGTTGACTATAATATTCTTATCAGATATTAAAATTAAAGCAAATGGTAAATTTTTAAAATTGAATGTATTTTAAACTAAATGTAATGCCTCCGAATAATCATCTTGCACTTCACTTGATTAGTGAAACGAATAGATAATCGTTTGATATAAATAAATAAGCAGTTGTTTTTGAATAGTAGTAATTGATAAGTAATGAAAGATTCTTCATTTTAAAATGTACCTGAAATCAGCATTTTAAAGCATTGAATAAATACACATTTTTTTTAAATATAAATAAATATGTCTAATTTTAAAAAAATATTCAAATTTTTTACCAAAATTTATTCCTGAACATATTTTTAAATTTATAAGCACCAAATTATTTTCACATTCAATACAAGTGGGTATCCAATTTGTTTAATCGCTTTTTTTTAGAGAGAGAGAGTTTTCGCAAAACAAGGAAAACTAAGATTTTTTTTTCTAACAAAGCTGTCTATAATATTAAAATGGACATACAATTAGAGAAACTATCAATTTCTTTTTTTAGAAAATATGATTTATCTCAATTCTAAATTTCAGAAAATATAAGGTTTTTTTTAAAGTAAATATTGTTTTTGTGTGTGCCATCATGAAGAAAAATCTTTTTGTTTTTTTTTTTTTTTTTCATTTTTGAAACATGAATCTCAGTTTTCGTTTGATTTTTAAATGGGGTAATAAATTTAAAAAATCGCGAAAAAGATCATATTTTCAATTAATAATAAAAGGGTTGATAAAAAGAGAACTTGTAATCATGTCACATTGGATGACATTTTTTTCAGAAAGCCAATTGAACTCAGATTTTTTTCGAACAAAAACTACAATGTTAGTTAAAGCTGAAAAGTTTTTGATGAAAATTGGAAACTTATTTCTAATTTCGTAAAGATGTTGTTACCGTACTGTATGTCTCAGTAACCAAACTAAAAATTCGTTCATTTTTTTTTTTCTAGAAGGTTCTCACAATCAAATCCAGCAAACTTCGATCAAAATGTCAAAATAACTTCATCTTCGCGCAATCACAGAATTCTTCCCACAGATACACACGAGTCTTTCCTTTGGAATTCCGTAAAGAACAACTCCACTCCTTACAGAAAAAAAAACCGCCTTCTCTCTGTTCTTTATAGTTTCCAGTTATAAAAACAAACAAGGACGCCAATTCCCCCGATGCGAGCGCCAAACCTCAGTCTGGAAGAAAGCAACTAATGCCAGAAATAAACGGTATACATCGGATTTCATACGATCAGGTGGTATTTTTCCTGCACAAACCGTTCCGGTGGTTTTAAGTCCCCTTTTTTCTCGAACACCGCGTTGCCGAAACGAAACCAACTTCTCCCTCAGAACGATTTTTCAAGCTCTGACGGATTACCTGTACTAAAGAAGGTAAGATTATGCATAATTACGGTCAGTTAAAATAAGAACTTTGTCTTTTAATTTTGTAAGGCGTTCTATCAACTGAGCATCTAGATCTTCTCTCAAATCTAGAGCAAATTGTGATATTTTTAGTCCTTTAAAAGTCCTTCAGAAATAAACTGAACAGTTGCTGGCTTTGTATTCCTGTAAAAACTTCTGTGTTTTGTTTATGTGTGGTTTAAGGTTGTTAAAGTAAATCTACCATTTGATATTTTTCGCTTTTATTCAATACATATATTGTTAGAACGGATTACTGCAATATTTTGTATAGTTTAAGCATGTAGGGTTACCTAAATGTTGTTTTAATATTTATTAATATTTCGATTGTGAATATATTTATATATATATATATTGGAAAAATAATAGAATCGTAATTTTTGTAAAAACGAAAATTAATTTTGATTGTGCCTAAGGATATGCATTTATTTTATTATTGTTTTGAAATTCGTTTCTTAAAAATGTTTTAAAAGTCAAATAATTATCAAAATATTCTACTGAAATCATTAACTCTTTAAATTTCCATTTATTTTTTGATACAAAACCCACTATTTTGTCAGATGGTTTTTACAAAAACTGTTCTCTCATTTATAAAATCATTTTAATTAAAAAGTTTTCACTATATGTATTTGAAAAATGAGGAATCTCCTTTATTTTGTGTCTTGTAGAAGTATTTTTAAAAATTTTTAATATATTATGCTTAGAAATATATTTTATCTATACTAACAAGAATTCTGAGTACACACACTTATATAAAACAGAGGTGGGTCTGAAACGTTTCAGACCTAACAAAGATACGAGATATTTTTCTTTAAATATAATCTATTTTCACTCTGTCTTTGTAAGTCTACATAACTTATCCCAGCGATAATTACATCTCTTTAATCCAACTAAATAGTACTCGGCGTCTTTCTCTGCAAAATAAATGTTTACGAAGGGGATGGCCTCCTCATTTGACGAAAATCTCTGTCCTCCGATGGCAATTTTTAGATTAGGGTACAAAAAAGTAGCTTGGAGCTAGATCTGTTGATCTAGGAGGTGGCAGCTAACTCAAACCTTGCACTGTGATTTTGCCAGTATGCAACGTGTGACGCGTGAGACGGTTTTCATTGTCTTGGAGAAACAGACATTTTTCTGCAAATGTGGCCGTTTCCCCACAATTTCTACCTTCATCCTATCAAGTAATGATGCGGAATATGGTCCTGTAATGCGTTTTCCTGAAATTGAAAGGTAATCGATTTGTTTGAACCTGGATTAAGATAAACCTCACTGATTATCCCTCCTTAAAACCAGTTGGCGAATCTTACTTTCCAACTGAAATGGTTTTGCATTTTTGGAGCCGATTTTCCCTTCCAGCCCATCTGTTTTAACTGTATTTGTTTCGCTATTCATTAATGGAGGTGAATCCAAGTTTCATTCACTAATTAGTAGGCTCCAAAATTCGGATTTATTGCTCCCAAATTGCTCCAACAGATATTGAAATGCCTATCTGAACACGTTTGCCAGTCAAACAGAGCAACGCTGCACACCACTCGACGAACAGCTTCTAACGTCTGAATCTTGATTCAGTATGATAAAATGTTCTTTGAGAGCCCATCTGCTATCTCTCACTTCTATTTCGACGGTTTTTAGCATATTTGCGAAATTAGAATGTCAACGTGTTAGTGGTTGCTTTGGCTCGATGACTCCATACATTTCTCCCTTGGGTTCCACTTCAAATTCAGCTGCCCAAACTTTCAAGGTGGTAAATGATAACTAATTCCTGTACACAGCGGTCCAGTATCTTTGATTTATGTCGGAGTGGTATTGCTTGAGTAACGTGCTGTCATTAAATATCACAAAAATAAATATTTTATGACAGCTGATTTTTTCCATTTTCACAAAAACACCCAAATCGATTCGTTCAAACGATTTTCAAACTACAACTGCGCGTCCAAAATGGCTGAAAGTTTGGTGAGTACCTGTCAAAAGATGCGCAATCACATTCCCTTGCTTTTATTGACGAATGCTGCCATCTTAACTTTGAGGTTTTTGAATTTTTCACCCAACCTCGTATATTTCTGGTAGTCGATTCTGTATGAACTCTAAATTTGGAATTTCAAAGGTTGGCTTTGCCACTGGATATATACAAATTGGCAGAGAAAATAGTTCATTGCATAATGTTCTTGCTAGATCACTTTATAATGGTTTTGATATATATAATATTATTTATTTGCGTGTCTCATTATCTACCTCCCAAGAATTGCTTGAATCAAAGATAATCTGAGACGACCATGAAGCAAATCTCACCATTTTGCTTTGTCTAGACTCACATCCTGAAAATCTATGAAATAGACAGCCTAGTTTCCATCAAATTATATTATAAGCAAAATAACAATATACAGTTTTGGTTAACACAATTACTGCACTTGAAATGGTTTATTATGATGTATCTAAGAGAACTTAGAAAAAAAAAATTCAAAATAATTTAATTTTTTTAAACAAAAATACTTTCAATAACAGTTGTTCATATGAAGTAAAATTATTTTCTACAGATTTTAAGTCATTTTATATTTATTCAAACACACACATATACATACATACATACATATATACCTGTGTGATAATAAATAAAATTTATCATCTTTCATTTTATTCAATTATTTTTAATGACAACCCTTTTTTTTTTCACTTTTAAACATACTAATTTCCTCTCTCGAATCGTGTGTGTTATAGAAATTTCACGAACAACTTTTAATTGCTAAATTGCCAAAATTATTAATCTCCCTTTTTTATCCTTCGTGTATAAGCGTTCTGCTCGTTTCAACACTGCCTTCCTCTACTGACAATTGATGTGTGAACTACGCAACCTCGCGCGCTTTATTTCGTCATGGCTTGGAATTATAAAATGTTTCAGAATCTTTCAATAGTATCAAACGTTTATTACATATAATGAATGCCTTATTTTGCAGAATATCAACATCAATAATAACATCGCCACAAAATGCTATATATATATATAAGGATATTTTGGATAAAAATTCCTTTGTTTTGAAAATAATTAGTAACTGAGACACTTTCGCCCTTCAATCTCTTTCTTGTTTATTGTTTCTTTCTTTAAATCATAACCTTGAAATTGAGTAATCCACTTTGCACTCCAACAAGATGGTACTTGGGAGTGGTTGGTACCATAGAACTAGTTTAACCCCACACCAGTCCCTGTCTGAATATGCATGTTTTATTTGTTGGGTATCTGAATTATTCGATTTATTCAAATTAATTCCAAATTTGATTCAAATTTTTATTCATCTCAGTTTCAAATCTGATCTCAGTTTCAACTTTTACTAGTTCTATAAATTTGGTTTTTATACAAATATATATATAGAGCATAGAGAGCATATATATATATATATCTTATCTGAATTTCAGGAAACAGAGAAATTTACATGCTATATATGCATTTCTTTTCTTTGAAAGTCAGAAAAAAGGCGAAATAGGCTCGAGGCTTAAAATTGATATTATTTCGAATTATATAATAATGAAAGATAATAAAAAAATATTATTCATTAATTTATAGAGCAGTGATTCACTTGGGAATACAAGATTAAATTTTAAAAAAAAAATCATTTTTTTTATAAATAGTGTTTATAATTTCTCTAATAATGTGAAGTGACCGCAGTGGCCGAGAGGTAATGGTCGAGAGTTCGAGGCCGGATTCCTTTCTGTTTAATCGAGTATTCAATTATTGATTTAACCAAAGAATTTTTATGTTGTGAAGCTGATACGCATTTGATCTTTTGAGATTCCTAGTCTTTATGTTGAGATGATATGAAAGTTTGGAGAAAAGGATGAAGCTCATGTGTTGTCCTCGTCAGTTGACCGAAGCCCAAAATTTCGAGAGTCATTAATAGCACTCGTGAGGGGTATTCACGCGACGTTAATGAAACAATTAATTTATGTGGGAACGTGGGCTTAAGAGTCATCCAAAACCTCTTCATTTATAAGTGCATGCAAAAAGTTCCACGCAATATTTATGTTCTTTGACAGTCTGTCAAAAAATGTCTCCAATTTTAATGAAGCACTGAATAATCCCTTAGTAAGGATTTTATTGTGCTTTGATGCGGAATCTCTCAGCTGGATGAAACAATGTAATCCCTAATAAAATTGCTTTTTCGATTAATGTGAGCACTCCTGAGAACACCTGAGAATAAAAATGGAAAAGAATGAAAAGAAAGGAAATATGTTCTTATCAGGAAAATGGCAAGTTTAAAAATGAGGCAAAACTTGATCTAAGGAATTTCTAGTGCTACCGGTGCTACGATGGCAATGGTACATGGGAGGAAGGGGAAAGAATTTGAGCGTTGTAGGTTAATGTTGTCGGAATGTAATTAATTTTACTGTCTGAATTCAAAGTTAGTTCTGTAACGTCGTGACCTCAGAATGCGTGGAATGAAGCGATAACGTGAAGGGATCACACAGCTTAAGTAAAAGTGATTCTTTATCTTACAAATCTATGGATTATATTCTAGTTAGGCTTTTCCTTCTGGTTTCTATTCGCACAAAGTAAAAACACATATAGCTACACAGCACAAGTCCAAACACATATAGCTACACAACACAAGTCCAAACACATATAGCTACACAACACAAGTCCAAACATATATAGTTAAAATACCACCAATAGCTTAGTATCAAATGCCGTTCGATTTTAGTTCTCAAATCGCAAGAGCAGGCAATAGCCTCCAACTTCTAGCTGGAACCCTCTCTCTCTCCCCAGCAGGAAACACTCCTCTTCTATTTCTCCCTTTTTTAAAACCTCGGGTAGATCTGTCTCCCTCCCTCCCCCCTTTGATTTATTTTCATTTTTGAATGAACTATCCAATCAAAGACGAACTCCGTTTTTGACCCCTGCAACACCATTCTCTCTTATCGGCCAATGTCAATTTTCCCCATGTGCAAGCCGATGTCGGCCGTCACACGGCTAGGCCCTAAATTCACATATATAATATCAATGTCATGGGTCAACAATACCTCACAAAGAGGATTCAACTCGTCCACACCTGTGTAACAGAGTCAGATGTTCATGACCAAGCCACCTGGTTTTGCTCATTTATTGCTTTTAAGTAATAAACTTTTTATTGTGACTTTGAATGGGAAGTTGGGAACAAAAGCGGGAGTTCAATGCAAAAGTCTTTGGCGGGGATTATCTATAGCCTACACTACAGTACATAATCAATAAAATGCTAATTATTTTAAATTCCTCAAACAGTTTCTGTGGGAAGAATATTGTTAATTTCTTCATTAAGCTAATAATTAATCTTTTTTATTTGTTCATTACTTAGGGCAGACGCATTATGTTATGATATATATCAAAGTTATAACTTCACTGAAAGAAAGCAATACCATTAAGAAAGTATACCTATAAGAAAGACCATTTTTTATATATTATTAGTTAATCTTAGTGCTTATTAGCATCTCCTATTTTCGAGTTACGGTCATAACTGATTATTATAAAGGCATCATCTACTGAATAATAAAGAATTATAATCAAAGTTTGGATAACAATTAATAACGATATGTACGGATTTAGACTTCAATTATTTTCTTGATTAGTACTATTGTTGAGTAGCTATGCATAAGAAATCAACCAGTTTCCTTTTAACATTTTACTCCTGTGTTTTTCTAAGTAATTCAATGGTTGATTATTGTTTATTTTCCTGATGGATCAAGAAGTCCTTTTAAAACAGCCGATATGCCGTATAATTTTTAATTCAGTGAACTGATAAGGTAGGTATACGAGCTGCATCTCAATTGCAATGAATATCTCCAACGAGATCCCAAATTAATGTGGATCGGTCTCCATTAAACCATCTGGATGTCTTTGGTTGAATCTTGTACATATATTTTTGTGTTTGTCTGCTTGTCCGTTATGCAAATCCACATCGTTTATCGTATCACTTCAAAATTTTTTAAGGAGTGTCGTTGTTTGGTTGATGACTCAAGCATATTCCCGCAAAATAATAATAATAATTTCGAATTAATTTTTGATTAATTTTTTTTTCAAAAACCTCCTTTTTCACTTTCCCCACACCAACAGATGACAGCACCATCGATTTATTCAAAAAAAAAAAAAATGTTAATTATCAACTTATATTCTTGAAATCAATTAATTTTATTTTGAATAATTTTCTTCCGTGTGCTTAAGATTTTTCTGAAAATGTTGAAGTAATATATTTTTGTATACTTTGCAGAGTAACTCTAGAAAGAAATATTGAAAAATTACTAATCTTGCACCCTCAGAAGCATGTAAATTAATTTGCCCATTTTTGACAAATTTTTGAAAATAGCATTAAAAAAGTTAATTCGGGATTAAAAAAAAATTAAATAATTTCATCCAGAACTCTAACGATAACTACAAATGAAGCTGTATTCAAACAGTATAAGAATGAGCATTTGGTCTTAATTTAAGAAAAAAGCAAATCAATTCTAATAATCTTTTTTTTTCACTTATGGTTAACTTAAAATTACTCAAAATTGTATTTAAAAGATGATTTTATTAGAAAATTCGAGCTTCAAGCTATGATGGTTATATTTTTTAATTCATCCGTGCTAAGAATGAGAATACCAGACAGTATTATGTAAAATATTTATGCATCAAAAGCATCCGATTTCTTCTTGATATCATATTCCTGATAATATCTAACTGGTAAATTGCGAATTTTAGACTCAAATTGTTACCGGTTATTCTACATATAAGTATAATACACTTTTCCTTAGATATTATTAATTACGTTATTGATCGAAACAAAACCTGAAAAACAACATATAATCAGCCTCTGGCACAATTTTTTTATAAAATCACTTAAAAACAACTGCAGTGTTTTCAACGAAGTGAGAAATACATTCAAATAATGTATCATTCCTTTATATACACCACAATAGTCCCACTGTAGCTCATGCGTGTCGTAAGAGGTGACTAAAATAGGTACCCAGCGTCTGGGGGTATAGCCTGGCACCCTGCCCTTGGGGATTATATCAGGGGACCTCAGGGACTTACCTTCTTTAGGTAAGTACGGGCATCACGACCCCGAGGTACCCTAGCGATCTTTTTCTTTCCCAGGAGGAAAACTGACTTTGGTAAATACGGGCTGACTTTTGGTGTACCCCTAGTGATCCCTTCTTTTTTTCTGACCCTTCTTCTTGTCATCAAATTTGTCTTTTTTTTTTTTTTTTTTTTCAATTTCTCAACGTGTAGACCACAGTTAAATTTTGTTTGGCGCAGCATAGCCATATCTGGCTCTTGCACCATTAAACTTTACATTCACTCACACACACTCACCTTCATACACACACATATATATAATATCGATGTACTCGAGACTAACCAAGAGATGGCGCTCGTAGTAAACCAAGTAACAGGTCTCTAGAGTACTAACCTTTGCTTAAAACAGTAAATCAAATTTTTAAAGTCGATCAGTTCAGGAAAAGTTTTTAAAATTAAAGGTTTTTCCAAGTGGGGTGCCGCGATTGCTTTCGATGGAACAAAACAGCAACGGAGTCGATGATTCAAGCTGTTTATCGCTATTTACTCGCAACAAAAAAGATTTGCGAAAAGAAAAAAAAAAAGAAAAAAATTGGGGGGGGGGGGAAGAAAGATTTGGAAAAAGCGTTGAACGATTGTATCACCCTAAAGGTGATTAACAAAAGGTGTTATGTTGATGAATAAAATTTGCAAAAAAAAAATGTTGTTTTCAAAATTAGATTCGGAGTTATTGATCAATGTTATATATATATATATATATATATATATATATATATATATATGTAACAAATAAATATAAAATTTGTACTAATATGGCAACTAGCAGAATATTGTTATATTAAATTATAGATAATCTTGTTAAATAATTTCAACAATATTCTTCACAAGCTTAAAAACTTACGTCCTATTAATAATATTGTGATTAAAAATGTTAAATGTTGTTAATTAATAATATAAGGTTTGTAAAGAATAACAGAATTATAATGGATGTGTAATTGTGAAGATTATAAAGAGTTTATTAAAATGAAGAATACCAATATAATTACTACATTAATCTTCTATTTGAGATAAAAAAAACTGATAGAAACATGAATAAAAGGTACTGGTTATAGAATTATTACTTCTAATAAAATAATTTTTATCAAATAAAAATAATAGAAGATATTGATAATTTTTTTAGAAGTAATTAAGTATAGTTTTACCAATTGAAATTTTTGAATATAAATTTTTACATTAATGAAGAATTAAAAAATACTTGAATTTTAAAGGTAAAAATGATAAGTATTAATAATGAATTTAAAAATTTTTATTAAAAGTTATAAGATAGTTCATTATTTGTTATATTGATAAAGTACCATGGAATTATGCAGACTATTTGTAAGAAACAATATGTTTATTTGGAAGTTCAAACATTTAATAAGCTATTACTAATGTCAATATTATAGAGAAACTAATGGAATAAAACTTTGTTAAAATAAGTTTATTTTAAATTTACTAAAATTTTCTCATTTTTTAACCGCTAAATTTCTGAGTTTTTTATTAAATTTAGAACATAACTAATTAACTAATGGTTCAAATATTGCTACTAGAACTGGAAAACTCTTACAACATATTTATTTAAATGCTATTGACGGTTTGATAAGACTGCAATCATTAAAAATAGTTATGAAATTTTTTAATATAAAAGAGATAAAAAAATTTATCTATTTACAGCCATGACTTTGAAAATTTATTTAATTCCATAGACCTAGATGATTTAATTAAGGTTATTCTGGCTAATTACAAAAAAATTAAAAATTCCTAAATCTATATAATATATGAAAAATTTAAATCATATTAATCTTGTTATAAGAAAAACTGTATTTGTTAAAAGGAAGACTATAAGCAGATGTTGATACTTTACCTGGGTATTCCAACTAGTAACCTGTAGTCTTAGGGGTTACATATTTACTACATGTCTCTGAATACAAGATTTAGAGATATCAATAATTTCAATTTATTTAGATCATACTGATGACTCATATTGTTTTCCATAATTCAATTCTAATACAGATATTATGTCGAATTATCATTTATCACCATATTTACAGCTGATTGAAATCTGATGTAAATTCTTATGAAACAGAATTTCTTAGATGTATGTTATTTAAAAATTGTTAATAATATGATTATTAGTACATTAATGGAAAGAAAATAACTTCACTGCATCTTTAGTAGAATAAATTGCCTTCTTTTGATAAATTTAAGTTAAAATGTTTTATGTAACTATTTATGAAATATCAAATTCTTAATTTACTTATCAATTCTTTTCAAAAATACTTAGATAATTTTATACTACCTGTGCAAAAACTGTTTTCCTATTAATTTTTAAAACGAAAAATTTAAAAACAAAATTATATAATGATTTAAAATTGATATTTGACTTTTATATATTTTTCTAATGTATTTGTCATATTTCTCATGTCATTTTTTTTACATGATTCTATTTTTCTTTCTCTCTCCATTACTATATCGCTCTTTTTTTAAATAATTGTTTTGTAACATAGGCTTTTTTTTCCAATCCCGTAAATTAATTGTCACCGATTTTGTTTAAAAATTTTACGAGAACAGATACGTTCAGAAAACTGATAAATTCATCTGTAGATACCACTTAATTAGGTTAACCTTGAATCAAATTTGTTTTGCATTAAAAACTTGAAACAACAACCCGGCCTTTCAGTGGTTATATTTGTTGGTTTAGCTTTATTTAATTCCAACATTACTTTCACCCAACACTAGCCTCACTTTGAAGTATGCAAGGTGAGATGTTTGGAAATATCAAGTTTCTCTGGGATTCTGCATAAACATTGCTGATTGTCTGTAGTAATAAAACATATGTTTCTTAAAATTAATTGACCACTGCATGGAATATTTCATATTATAAAATTTCCATTCAATCATCTTCAAAGAATTTTATATCAAAAAGTAGATACTTATTTTCTGATCCTCAAAATTTAATAAGATTGAAAAAACCATTAAAATAGAATGGAAAAAATTTGAGAAAGTTTGCAAAGAATCAGATTTAGCCACTCAAGGAAAGTGCTTTTTTTTTTTTTTTTTTTTTTTTTATAATTATTATAATTACCCAAATAAATGTAAGAATTAGTAAACGATGAAATATCGAGAATGGACAATAGTAAAATTTTCCGATATTAAAATTATAGGAAACGATAAATTATTAAATTGAACATATTAAGCCAAATGTAGTTAAAATTAAAGCGAATGATAAATTATAAAATTGAAGCTAAATGTAATTAAAATTGATGCAAACGATAAAAAAATTAAAAAGTGATCTGGTACTCCAAAAACGCCCCACCTAAAACAATAGCCTTTAGGATGGCTGAAAAAATTAAATTATGTACATTTTCGTGGTAAAATGAATTTTTATAATAAACTGATTTTATATTTCCCTTAAATCCTGAAACTCTTAAATCCAGAGTTTTGGCCATTTAATGTTGTCTACATGTTTCGGAACATTAGATCAATAAAATTGTAGCCTGTTAAACCAGAGACCTTAAGACCGTATTCTCAAAATTATGTTCTGTAATCATTGATACACTTATGACGATGTATTCGAATACGGAAAAATGTGAACAATATATATATATATATATATATTAAGCTCGTTTTTGAATTGATGACATCAATTTAAAAAGAAATTATAGTGTTTGAAAATAATTTTAAAAATGATTTATGCAAAGTTTTGCGAAGAACAGATTTAGCCACCTAAGGTAATAACTTTTTTTTTTAATTCAACTAACTTTTGGAACATACGCTGTGATTATTAAATTACTCAATTAAATATTAAAATTAAAGTAAATAATGAAATACTGAAATGGACAATAATATACTTTTTCCGATATTAAAATTAAACCAAACAATAAATTACTAAATGGAATATATTTTAGCTAAATGTAATTAAAATTGAAGAGAAAGATATATAAATTACTAACCTGAACATGTTTTGAGTTACATGTAATTAAAATTAAAGCAAACGATAAATTTATAAATTGAAAATATTTTAAGCTAAATGTAATTAAAAGTAAAGAAAACGATAAATAGGTAAACTGAATATATTTTAATTTAAATGGAACTGAAATTAAAGGAAACGGTAAACTGTTAAACTGTATATATTTTAAACTAAGTGTACTTAAAAAGAAAAGATACGGGAAATTATTAAATGTGGAATATAAAAGAATATTACCTTTAACATTAAACCTTTGGATAGAACCATAAAATTAAGATATTTAAATAATATCCTAGTTAATAGTTAAAATTACTAAGTGCTCATATTTAACATTACAGAAAAAATCATTAAGTGTAATGTAAAAACTGAAATTATTACGAAAACAGAAAAATATATTAAGGGGAAGCAAATTTTATTTATTTTCGAACTAAAACATTAATTAAAAAATAAATAAATAGAAAATGAAACTAATAATATCACGCTAAAAATGAAATAAATAATGCAACATTAAAAATGAAAGAAAATAAATGGCGAGAAGAATTTTTGTTGCAAGATTATAACAAAAAAAATTGAAATATTTAGCCAATTAATTGCTTGTACGAAGTAATCTAATATTTGGCCTCCTAACTAATTTTTGTGAATATATCTAAAACCAATGATCGGATTTGAATGAAATTTGAAACTTAGGCTACATAGACCATTCTATACTTACTCTTGCTAAATCATTGGATTCCATAAAAAGGAAATGTTTTTTATTTCATATAAGTTAATATATTATGTTTATTAATCTTTTAGCATTATATAGATTTCTTTTTGAGCCAGTGAGAATGGAAGCATTTTTTTTAAAATTATGATAACAATTTTTCAAAAACCCAGGGGAATATGAAATTCTAAGCTGAATAGACTACTTTATATAACGAAGAGCTGTTATACGGGTCAAAAAATATTTCTCCCTTGGACACGATATTTCAAGTTTGTAATGAGACTTAGATATAAATTTACGCCGAGATGCGTAGGATTTTGTAAATGAGGAACTACTCGAGGTATCTTCGATGGGGCTCAAAAGCAATGAACCCTTCACGAATTGACCATTGTGAAATTTCCAGTATAACCTTGTGACCTTGCAATTTTGAATCACGGTCAAATAACACCAGAGCTGTCATACCACTCTCCTAACTTCTACTATTTACCACTCCAAAATTTCAGGCCCAGATAGATTTTATATGCATCAGCCTCGCTACACGGAGGGTATATAGAAGAATTAGAATTCGACCTCGCGACTCGACGAAAACACTGGCGACGAGCTCGTAACTGTAACCACTGGACAATCGTGGCAGCATAGTATTATTCAGAGCACTATGATTCATAATGACTCCATGTATTATAATAAAATTCCAAATATTATTATTAATGTATTGCATTAAAAATAACAATGCTAATCATACGTATTTTATATTCACATCAGTATTTGATTCATATTACGGCCATGGTAGCCTAGTGGTCATGGTTTCGGACGTAGCCGGCGGTTTTCGTTCAGTCGCGGGTTCGATCCTTGGCCGCCAAAGACCCTCCGTGTAGCAGGGGCTGATGCCCTTTAAATCTGTTGGGGCCCAAAGTCCTCCTGTTGGCGTGGTGTGGATGTTAGGAGAGGGGGATGTCAGCTCAGGTGTTGCCCTCGTCACTTGACCATGGTTCCAAATTACGAGGTCTGTCACCAATAGCCCTTCGTGTAAAATGAGGTCCGTATGTGAAAATCCCTACTTACATTTTTAGCTTAAATCCTGTATTCTTACGGCTCGTAAAATTACCCAACAAATTTATTAATTGTTTCAAACTTTTATTAAATTTTTCAATATTCTTATCATCCCTTACCATGTAACTATAATTGTATGTCTTGTATATATGTTCACACCATTGCCTAACACTTAATTTTTGTTTACGAATTTGTGGACGTTTTTGTATTGTGCTATTTAACCTGTTGTGCATCTTATTTCTGCAAGAAAATCTCAATTGTTTCTTGTGTTTCTGTCATGTATATTTTTTGTTGTGCAAATACCTTGTACATTTTATTTAATCTTTATTTCAAAATTATGTAAATCTTATGTTATTTTGTCAATAAATGGTGAGTGCGAGGGTAATTGTTTCCCGAGGGGCCGGTTTGCAGCTCTAAACCCTTTGGGTGAGCTCGGTCCCCTTGGGTATTCTGCCAATAGCCCTCATGTTGCTTCTAGTGTGACGTTAATATAAACTAAACTAAACTAATCATATTAATAAAATTGAACTTTTTTTTTCTTTTAATCATTTATATTAGGCTTTTATTTGCAAAAGTAATTAAATTAAGATAACGCAATCACATCTACATACGTGAATTCAATGACAAATTAAACATCATACAATACAAGCATAATACATGATAGATATAAAGTAGATTTCAGGAAAACATGGACAACTCTTTCATTTATAAAGTTGGTTCACAGTCAAATAAATTGCTAATAATGTAATATGAACACTTATATTTCTTCTTGATGCATTTTAGCAGCATCCGTTTCCTCAAGGGCAATACAGAATTCCTCTATTTCAAAGAATAGTTTTTGAATTACATTAATTATTGACTAAGCGGCTATTAGTCAAAAAGTAGATTCCATTTGGTTTATTATAACACATCTGAATTGGAAGGGTAAGTAAATTAGAGAAATATATTCTTGTTACGTTCTGACCGAATTCAGACAGGACTGTTTCGTTACATTACCTTATCTATCACTGTCGAACTGACAACTCACTTTTTATAACCGAGCCCAAAATACTACGATCGTACCTGTACCAATTTGGCGACTGACCAAGATTTTTGTAAGCACACTAGATTAGATTGTCATCTATCTCTACATAATTTGCTGAGGAGACTGTCGTAACCAACTGATCATTTGTTTTTAAAAAGAACTAAGATTTGCTTATATAATACTGCTTCAAAAGGCTCTGTCAAGTAAGACGTTCTCAAATTAAATAGTAGATTTAAATATCTATGACTAAGGTCGTAAATGTGTTCTTAATTACTGTAAACTTTAAGTATTACAATACTAAGTAGTGTATGGATAATCTTGATTCTGTTTCTCGCCAAAATCACCAGAACGTATGTTCATTACGAAAGAGTTAAGCAGTTGGCTGTATACGTTTCAAATATTTCTAAAAAGCACTTGTATTTAAACTGTCTCCTTTATGTATTGAAGCAAGAATGATTCTATAGCAAATATTGTAAAATAAAAACAATTTTCCCCCTACAAAGATTTGTTTATTTATTTCTCGAATATTTTTCTTTGGATATAGATAACAAACTTCGAGCGTCTTAAGTGTTAGAATTTTTTTAAAAGAGATCTCCAAAATTTTCAGTTAATTCGGTTATAATTTTATACAACATAAAAAAAATGTTTTAACTAATTTTCTACTTTTTGACAGAAAAAAGAAAGAATGTTTCTTTGAATATTTTTGCTGTTTAATTCTTAGCCTACTTAATTTGTCGTCGACGATATGCTTTAACTCGCACTCTCTGTCTCACTTATTTAATTCTCTATTTAATTCTTATTACTCAAAGCTTTGCTAACTCTCGCTTGATTTTAAAGAACACACAATCTACACACAGACATGTACCACCGATGGCGCAAACATACACGACGGCTACAAATAATGTACACGTTGCCGGAAACGTGTCAACTGTATTAGCATTGATAAATAGGAATTATTCCACACACAATTCTAGCTAGCTCACAATTCGTATTTTAAACATGGGAGATTCGCGCTTTGAATTGTAACACGAGAACGTGTGGGGGTTGAGCTGACACCCCAAACATATTAAACGGCATCATTACAATATAAATGATAATTATTTTAAAAAATCGTGTAATTAATAATAATTATTACCTTTGTTATGTGGAGTGATAAGTTAAATGATAATTTAGTAATAAAAGAAAAATTAAAAACAAATAAATTAAAAGTTCTTATGTTCTTTTAGAAAGACCCAATAGACATGGACAATTTATCTTGCTTGATACTTAATGGGATTGTAATCGACTTTTATATTAATGAGTATAAGTGTTTTGAAAACTTGAGACGTTTGTTTGTTTACAGTTTTCACATAATATTTCGACATGTCTGTATAGTCAGACAATTTCTTGTAACGTTATGGAATGCTTTGCGTCTTTAAACTCAAAAAGAGATTTCCAGCCCCCCCCCCCTTTTTTTTTTTTGTTTTGTTTTTCCCAAAAAAAAAAAAAAAAGGATGGTTTGGTCACAAGCATTATCTTCTGAATAGTTGCACTCCTCCTCAGACTCAGACTGATGATCACTAGAGATTTGGTCTCTGGATCCGACGAACCGTCTTCTAACACAACTTTTGAAGCCTTCTCATTTCTTTATCATACACGAAAGGAAGGAAAATATGGCTAGAATTACTTGAAAATGCCATGGTTTCACACTAAGAAATACTAACCCGAGAGCTCGCACGGGGAGTCAACATATCCCAAATAGATTCACAAAACTGAAAAATATTTGGAATGCGCCGATTTCACGCGTTACAAATAGAATTTAACCTTGAAGGCAGGTACTAAGGGATCTAACCTGTTCTGATTGTAGAAAATGCTTACAAGAACAGGAAAATATTTTCTCAAGCGTGGGGTGTGGAACCTTCCCTCCCCCCTCGGTTAAAATACGAATTACGCTTGATTCAAACAAGAATACAAATTCAGAAATCTATTTCACAAGAATACTTTTATTTTAGATTACATGAAATTGATCTAATTTAAATCCATTGAAAATATTAATACAGTTTTTCACTTTTTAGGTAAAAGTATAGTATTGAAACCTCTTAAGCAACTCGTATCTACAGATAACATTATAGTTCTATAAAATATTTCATATTGACTTCGCAATGTGTGCGTTTAAATTTACTTATCGTTAAATTCATGCTAATATTAAAATGAAATTGTTTTGTCTGTTATTACACTGAAATGACTCAAAAATGTTTTCTGCCAAGAGAGATTACAAATTATTATTATTATTTATTAGAAATAAAGGTTTCTCGAAAACTAAATAGTTTTCCCCAAAGCAAATTGTTGTGACACCTGTTAAAATTTAAAATAGAATAACGTAGAACTCAAATTAAAATAAGTCTGAGACATTTCCTTCATTATTTAACTCTACCGCCATCTTAAAAAATGTATTTAAATAGTCAATAAGTTCAAGACTCGAAATGAAGATTCGTGAAGGAAAGATAATATAGACTTTTTTTTTGAAAAAAAATATCCAAGAACTTTCTCACTTTCGACTCCCTCTTAACTCATTTAATCTCAGTTTATATTCTATCAATAAAGTCTTAGCTTACCAAATCACTCATATTCAATTATTTCTTGTTTATCACAGATTTAACTCTTATTACTCTCTAAATAAGAATCATTTCAATTCCACTGATTAATTACGATGAATCACTTCAATCAACACATCCATCAATTGGTCGTTATTCTCTAACTTCCTTCTCTTTACTTTTAATATATTTTATTTATATATCACTATCTCTAATTTAATTCGCTACTAATTTACCTGATCGTGTTTCATTTGGTTTACAAGGAGATGTAATTGTATGCAATCCAATTACCAAAAAGCTCCCGAGGTATATGAAGACAAAATTACGAATAGCATAACGTAGCATAACGAATAGCATAACGTTTGTGTTAATGTACATATACGCGTCGATTTATTACTTAAGTAAGCTAAAAACGTATTCAAATTTAATTTTATTCACTGGTTATGTTTTAAAACATTACACTATATTACTTGAGTAAAAAGAATTACATATTTAATATTCCAATGATTTTTTTTCAAAAACAAATCGAAACACATGCTGATTTATTGATAGACTATAGTATACAAAATAACTAATCATCAAAGCTTATGTAACATAGAGAACATAAAAAAGTATTTTTTATGTAATAAAATAAAATAGTTAACAGTTATCTAAAAATATTCTTAGAATAACATTATCTTGAGATATAAAAAATTGTAGTCTATCATATCTATTCTTTTCACAGAGTTATGAATTAACAATCCTTGCAAATAGGACCATTCTCTGAATCCATCCTACGAGACTTCAATTCATTCTCATTCATGATGAAATCATTTCTAACACAAACACTGTAAAAGACGCTTCTAACAAAACTGATTTCTTTGTAACCATTCGGTAATAACATGTATTCCAGAACTTCATCAAGACATTCGTTCGTGCGTTCACTGGTTCATAAAAATCAGACTCTTTTCAATATGCTTGTTGCTATTGAAATGTTTATGCACAACCTAACTTCCACATTCAGTTGAAGGACTACATTTCCACCCTCGATAGTCCTATTATTTCCAGTTCAGTTGAAGATACAACTTTATCTCATTAATGGTGTTATTTTTCATGCTTTTGATGGTTCTATCTGTTTTTTTCAGCTAAGCAAGTACAAATACTGTTAAGAGAGAAGGTTTCTTAATAAAAAGCACTAGATCAATTTAAGTGTCAATTATTTTTTACAATTAATCACTATTTTCTTCAATGAGTTGTGTTTTTCTTATGAATGCGGAATAGTTTTTACGTATTGAATGACGTAAATTAACATCGCTCCAGAGCAACATTCGACGAGAGAGATTGACAAGTTTAAATTTGTAGTGTGTCTTCGTGCGAAATCATTTGTCAAAGCAGCAGTAATTTCAAAAAATATAAGTAATAAAATTTTAGAATTATAATAATCTGAAATCGCTTCCGTTCAAATACTTACATAATTATAATCTCTTACACCAGGATGCCGGAGATAAATTACACTTTGTCCACTTTTATATTGGTAATCAATAAAGGTTTAAAATACATTATAATTTTAAAGTCAGTCTTCCAAAAGTAAAATATGTAAGGATTTATTTAAAATTATTCATTAACAAGCAAGCTGTTGATAAAGAAACACAGAAAAAGACCTCTAAACTGTTCTGCTGTAAAATTTCGAAAATGTACATAGTGAAATGCACCTCCGGCAAAAAAATGTCATACTGTGTTTTTATTAATATGGCAACGAACTGTAGTTATATGTTGGTAATCCTAACGTGATTTGAACAAGTAATCTTCTGATCTGGGCATTACTATTAACCTCGCTCCAGAGCTGCTAGCGATATGAATTATTGGATAGTTTGAATAAGCATCACTCCAAACCCATTAGAGTTACAAGAGATTGATTGATTAATATTAACTACATTCTAAAGTTATGTAAAAACTGTTGACGTAATTTTCAAAATCTGTTAAATGACAACGACGATAATCCTACTGGTATCTGACTCTCCTACTATTCCTGCCATATCACAGGGAGACTTTGAAACCCAGTTCATTTTAGATGCAGAGGCTCACATTATCCCAAGCGATGGGCTTCTAATCAAATAAGGACTCAAACTTGATTTACGATTTGAATAAAGATATAAGGTTAGCGCATTCCATTCTTCGTTTTTCTCTCATAAATTGGCCTTTTTTATGTTTATGTATCAATCTACCGATGTTGACATTAATAACATGTTCTGGCGATTCTCTTCACCAAATGTTCCAATTATTTATATTACTCATAAGTCACTATATAAGTGTTCTACGTATCTCAATAGCCAGAACTACATAAATTTTCCGACTTTTCAACTATTCCAGAACTTTTAACATTTTTCTTCATGGCTTTGTTTCAGAATGGCTTTGATGAGATAAGAGAAATTTGCCAACTAGAAGCTACTAGGTGTATCTTCAGCAAGAACTTGGCAGTCACTGAATTGATTCCAGACGAGACGGTTATATCTGATACCTCCTTTAACTAAATAGCTGTACAAACAATATTATTAAGTACTTAGCAATTTGAAGTCAATATTTTTTTCTTGGAATTTATCTCAATAGCTTTAATTCTCCTTCCAACGATACAACGCATACTATCAATTTTTAATCATTTGACTGTTTGGTTGTTAGTTAAAAGACTATGGGGTTGGATGGGGATCAACTCAATAGTATTTGCAGAAAAGTAATGCAGCTGCACATTAATCTATCTCGCAACTTTCAATTTTCAATTATTTGTGCACAAATGCATATCGTATACACTTACAAAAATAAATGTTAGGTGATGGTCTGTTGTGTGTTTTAGCGTTCGTGAGGATGGTCTCGGAGGAACGCTCTCAGATGTCGAGAGTTATTATTGACGTATCACTACATTGTGTATGCAGACAAATTAAGGAAGTTATTTCTTTAAAAAACTATATTCACTCATACAATCTATAAAACTTAAGACATTTTTCTGACTATTTCTTTAGATTGCAATGTAACGTGGAGAATTTTCCACTTATTAATCATTCAATGATAATGGAAAATCCACAGTATTTCTCCTTTTCTTAATTTTGTCCTTCACATAAAGCAAAACGCAAGTGAGTCTTTTTGTAATTCTGCTTAACGCACACGAATGACTGAAATCTGAACGGTAATTATCGATTATATAGGCACCCTTTGTAACTAAAACAATTTAGTCGAGGTAAAATCGCGACACCTGCGCTACTCGCCAAAAATGTTTATTTGTAGATTTTATAACTCGTATAAGCGCTTAACGTTAGCTACTCGACTCCTGCAGCCAAATTTTACTCAACAGCTTTTCAAGTGCAATGTTAAACTTCAATTTATGTCAGGTAACTGCAAATTTGTCAGAATTATATTGCAAAGTAAAGCTGATTTTATATTACAGTAATGAAATGTTGAGTAGTTATCATCCAGTATGTAAAGACTAACTGAACACAACTGTGTTACTGACATTGTATATCAGAACAAATCTGAATAATCGTCTGTAATTAATTCTTATGATAATCTTATGTAATTCTTAAAATAAGTAAATTCATTGGTAATAGATTTTATGATTCGATGGCACCACACAATTTTAATTAGTTAAAAATTACGAAATTTATTTTATAGCAAAAGTACTGGGTTTTTTTCTGGATCAATTTCTTAAGTAAGATTTTATTTTTAGCTATTTTTTGTAAATGTACTGCAATCAGTGTTCAGACTAAAGTGAGATTCGTCACTGAACACCACATTTTGACCCACTCCAGTTTAAATGAGTACACTTAGGCGCAGATCTGAGGGGAATGCAAAATGTTGGGTGTTGGTCGTCTAGCATAGAGACCAACATGATTAAGTTTTCCGTAAACAGTTTGTCTGGAAACTCTCAGTCCTTTGGTAGCTGTGAGTTCTGAACCTAATTCTCTGATACGACTGTCCCTCTGAAGTCGAGCAGTTATTGCGCGACGAACGGTGGTCGGTATCGGCCTTGACGAATGGTGTTACTCTTGGCAAACCTGTAACTGTTTAAAGAAAACATTTCTCACACTTTGAAACCTCTGCCAAAGTCTTAAGATCATATAAGAGGCAGATTCAGAATTCGAGATACTTTTTGTGATCATCCGGTTTTGAGCATTCCAACGATTCTTCCGGTCGTAAACATGTCCAGTGATCGTCTTTGTGCTATCATTCGTTCTATTTAATCTTTAATAATGTTCCTGCGCACGTGAATTGTACGAAACTTGTTTGAACTGCTTACGCCAAGCGAGCTGGTTTTTCCGAATTCCAACATGTGCAGTTGTTCTGCCCTTGAAGACGTGGAATGAAATTATTTGCATTAAGATAAAGTTTCACCTTCATCAGATGATTCTCCATATATTATTTCGAACAAATTCTCAAATATTTAATCACATTTTAAATATTTTATGATTCTATGTTAACCCTTTTTGAAGATCACCTTCAGTGTGCATATGATCGAGAGGAATGAATATGAACTCGATACATAATCAAGTTGAATAAAGTGCTGACATACTCTGGTGTAACTTAAAAAAATCACTCACTGTTTCGGGTCAAGAGACTATAGTTTTGGACCAATAACTCAAAGCTGAAAATTTTAATTCCATGATATAATGTAAAACTTCTAAATCTGCCCACCAGATGGCACTGGATTTCCATTTGAAATTATTTATCATCCATGTTTCAAAAAGATTTGTTTTGACGTTGTAAATCAAAATGTCGATTTGTATTTGAGGCACAAAGAAGGCACAAATCGCATTGAAATGTATTGGTTGAGGTTAGATATGTAAGTGTATGTGCATAAATGCTGTTAGTTTGCTTCTACAAAATAAATATGATGAATTTTTGTGAGTTTTAGACGGTCTTTTATAATCACCATCTATGGACAAAATACAAAGCAATCATTTTAATTGCACAACAAAATTTTCACATGTCCGTATTTTCGTAAGATGAAGTTATTAACTTTATCAGATTTTAAATGTGTCAGAGTAGAATTTTTAGTCGGCCTGTATACTTAAAACGACTGTTTGTTCTATATATGTAATGGTGTTAAACATAGTCGAGGGAGGATTGATATCTGAATTACAATACTTAAACAGGACATCAACAACTACCATTATATTTGTTATGTTGATCTGATTTGTAGTATGATGATTCGACTTAGCCACATGTATCCTCTATAAAGCACTACTAGTTTTCATCATGGTACCCATCCATTTCCATGTTAATTTGTACTCAATGCGCTAGTACCAACCTGATGTAGAAAATTTTGGTGGTTAAGGCTTATTAATTTGCCATGGGGACAGCTTTCATCTCATGATCAGATCGAGGCAGTACATTAAGGTTCTGTCATCTTGAGAAGAGTAGAAAAGTCTCAAGAGTAAGACTGGTTGCAAAGACTCCTTTCGCTATCTCAACATTATCTCCATATGAGTCTTCTTATTCACTTCTGAGCGTACCAGTGACATCTAGGAATAAAGAAACAAAATGCGTTGGTATAGAGGACAAATGTAGTTGTCATACAATAAGATTTCGAAATTGAGGCGACAAATAAAAAGGTATGACCATGGGGACAGCTTCAATCAATCCCGTAAGATAGATCTCAAGAAATTTATGTCAAGATATCTTCCACTTGCTATATCCAGATTCAGTAATTTGCCTTAAACTGAAGATAATCATATTTAAGAGATAAAAGAAGAAATACCACAATTTTTCAGTCACATTCGGTAAAAGAAACCTCGTAAATGTGAGGCCAAGGAAAATAATATTACAATCCTGGCACTTCCGTATCTCCTTAAGGGCGAAGAATAAAAATATATTCTATGTTGACATTCATTAAGGTTGACTTCACCTAATGCAAAATATAGGACTTAAATTTGAAAGTCGATTAGTTGCTAGAAAACCTTCTTGACAATAATATCTGCTCAAAGTTGTTGTAAATACATATAGCCATCTCAAAGGATATCTAAAATCCAGCACAACAATTATGTATTCCCTTTTCATTATACCACTATATTTATTATAGTTTATTATAGAAATTACATTTTACTCCGATTTTAAGAATATATGGCTATTTTTAAAGATTCATTTTTGCGTTTTCCTGTTCTAAGGCTTGTCTTCTCAAAATATTGAAGAATAGGACCTCGAAACTCTTTTCTGGTAACAAACACTCAAAATCTAATATTCTTGAGCTAATATAAACACTCAATATAATAGAGTAATACATAATGCTGAATCTTCGTATTACAATACAAATATTCATTAAAATTGGAATAATTTTCTGTCCTGAAATATGTTCCAAGCTTTGATACGGTTCTTTGACACACGAAGAGTGCCTCAAAAATACTCTAAATATTTTATAATCTGAAAATAATCCAGCAACTTAATTAATTCTGTTTTGATGCACTCTTTCTGACCAATATGTACAGAAAGATTTGAGGATGGAAAAGAATCTACAGGATTACCAGCATGTTCACGAAATCAAATGTTCGGTAGACGAGAGTCTAAAATCCATCTTGAAAATTCAGTTACAAGAGATCGGCGGCACACGCCCCATGTCCAATAAACTTTGTTTCAAAACTTACAACAAACGTCTGAAACGTAATAGAATCGATTTTCTAACAAAATGAATTTATTTTAGAATTTTCATTGGTGTTTGACTGCTATAAAATCTCCATAGATGATAGGCACGATGAAACGGATCAAATGTGACGTTTTCATGTATTATAGCATCTGTTTCATACTAAATCTATACGGCTCTTAAAATTATCTAACCATCAATTTTGACTAGGGTACCTTAGAAATCTTCGTTCTAATTGGTTCAACTCACGAGAAGTGTATCATTGTTTGCAAGCCGAAAAATCGTTTCTTTTTCTCATTGTTTAGTTCTTATGCTTAATTACTGCAATGAATCAAGTAAAGAGCATGAGGGTTGAAAGTCCTTTCTTTTCGGCTTGCTGGTGTTGGAAGAGCTTTTACGCTGCCAACTTCGTGAAATGCGTGGTCATGAATTTAAATGCTCTTTGAGTATTAAGGCTCCTCTACCGACCATTAGGATTCCTAAGAGATTTCAATTAATATCTTCAAATTCTTACTATTTTATTTATTTGAATGCAAAAAAGACATCCGAAAGAGAAAAAAAAACAATGAAAGTATCTGCCAAATTATATTTTTCTTCCACTTTTACAAAAATATTTTTAACCCTATTTTAATTATTCGTTTGTGGGTTTTGCAAACTTTAAAAAATGTTCTAAAATACTTTCGAAAATCGGAGAGAAAATATAGTTCTGCATTGAAAATATGAATCTCATGTAATCATTATTTTTTGCTCTCTCTGGTGTTTTTTTTTTTTTTTTTTCTCATTCAAGTGTATAAAATCGTAAAGATTTCAAATGGTAATTGAAATTCCATAGGAATATTTTTACTGTCATGAAGTCAAAATGACCTGTAAACAGTAGCAGTAAGTTACTAATATATAATGCTTCAAATAAATATATACTTGTTGTTGTGATCATATTAAAGCGGAAATTTAAATAAAAATGCATTATATGAAGATTATTGATAAAAAAAAAGATTATTGATAGCAACATTTGAATAAGAAAATCAAGAAATAACTTCTAACTTACAATTAGTATATCACCATTTCTAATATTCTTAATTGCTGTAATTCTATTCTATATATCATATTTTTATCTCAGTTTTATATTCATTATACGAATGAGGTTAAAAACAGTGTTAGGAATAAGAAATGGGGCAACTCACTGTCCAGTCATTTCTTTCTATTTTTCTAAGAGTGTGACGGTGGAGTTTAATGGAGCTAGAGAAAGATGTGGCTATTCTACGCCAAACAACGCGTAATTGTGATCTAGACGTTTGAAAAATGAAAAAGTAGTAAATATTAACTGACAAGAAAGAGGATCGAAACTAGAGAAAGATTGCTAAGGAATCCCTGGGCGCTTCACCCATATTCACCAAAGACAGTAAACTCCTCGGTAAAGAAAAAGGGCGTCAGAGTGCCTCGAAGTCATGATGCACGTACCTAACTGAAGATAGTAAGCCCATGAGAGCTCCTTTTTTTTAATAAAAAAAAGTCCATAATGCCCTTTGTGTCTCCAAAATTCGTCTCCTTAAGTTTTCCGGCCAATGAAAATATTATCACCTTCTTTAGAGTAGATTCACCCGAAGTAACCCATTGTTTTGGTATTCGTTTAGTTTCCGGTGTATAATAATGACGGTGACAACTCGACGCAACAGTAATAGAATTTTGATTCGACAATTGAATCAAAACTTTGAATCAGTGTCAAATTTGTTTTGACGCCATTTAATATGCGGCAACGTGCAATATCATCACTAATTTGCCATAGCATTGCCATCTTTTCTCATAATCAAATAATTTTTGGATCCACCCCTTTTAGTGCTAGTTTCTTATTTTTGATGTCTCTCATTTCTACAGCTCGAGAAGGAAATAAAATAATGATTTTCGTGATGAGACAGAACTCCCTATAAGACTTGAATCTTTATTTAGAAAGGATCACCGAAGCCCAATGGTCTATATCTAGTATTATGGGCGGGGTTAATTAAATCCTGATTCCAACAAAACCCATCTATAAGGGTTATAGGGATTGTAGAACATTAAGCAGAAAAATGCTTCAAAATTCCCTGCGTGATAGAAGCGTGAAATTAAAATGGGAAAAGATCCAAAGCTTCGATGTTATCATCGTTACTTGACTGAGGCTTAAGTTTACCATCGCTAATAAATCTCATGTAGTCCTAAAGAGAAATTAATTCAAAATCTGAGCCAAAATCTGCATCACAATGTATTTCAAATAACATATAATAAGAGTAAAATATTATTAATGACTGGTTTATTTTCTTGCTTTGCTAAAATCAAAGAAATTAAGAGAGTTGATTGAATCGGGACAGTTTCTAAACACTCATATAAAAAATACATTGCAATGAGTTTCAGTTTACTTTGAAAATCGAAAAAAAAGTATTGTTGGCAAACAAGTTGATAAAAAATACTAAAGAGTATTTATCACATATATATCTGCTATACTTAAAACTGCTCAACTTTATACAGATTGTTCATAAAGTAATTTTTTTAAAAAAAATTTAAAGTACCTCTATCAACATTAAACTACTTAGTTTGGAATAGTTTACTAAAATTGCAACCAAGTTGCAAATAGTACCAGTTATTTTCAATAATTTTTCTTTCTAACAATTTTTCCCCATTAAACATTCTCCTCCGCTCTGGAATATTATAAAGCTTCTGTGTTACATTATTTAAATTATGTACAAACTAAAGCTGCGAAACTAAAAGAACATTCAAATTATTTTGATCATGCATAAAAATAAATTTTGTTACTTTCTTAAAATAATTAACCCTAATCAATATCAAAGTAAGGGAAGCATGTTCTATTTTCTGTTTAAGTTTCTCTCGGGTGACGCTTTAGTCTTCTGTCTGAACCTTTCTGAAAACTTTTTTTGAACCGTCCCACTGGAGCTATACGATAGACTATTAACAAAAGAAATCGTGAATAACAATCCCATAATGAGAACACTCGAATTAATGCTTCATTCCCTTACTTCCCCTCTAGCCTACATGATAATTTTGAAGACAGGCCAAAGAGACGAGTCCATTATGCAGACAAGCCAAACTGCCACAAAACATATAAAAAACTAAAAGAACTGTTTTATTGAAATAGCTAAATTTACAGAATTCTCCTCTTGAATTGTAAAATAATAATTTGTCACCATTTGTGTGTGAGAGATATAGAGAGAGATAAATAAAGCAATAGAATAATTTAAAACAGAAAATGGTAGGATTATGCTAATTGCAACGAAAACATTCACAAAATTAAAAATAATTATAAACCTAAGGTCGTCGCGCTCCTATGTAAATTTTCTTAAAAGGTATGGAAGTGGTTGGCGATAGTTCCTTCTAAAATATAATGCAATTCAAATAACCAATCTCGCTCTCAACAGCTTTCAAGAACGCCGTTATATACTAAGATAGAAAGTGCACTTCACTTCAGAATGATACTTCGGAAATGCATCTTAATTCACCGGAAGAAGAATAATCTATAAGCTAAAATAAAACACCTTTAATATAGAAAAATAACTAAAATAAGAGCAAACCTTACAAAGTTTTCAATGGTATCAAAATTTGAACGTCGACTTTGAGGCTTACAACTGGATTTACACGTCTCTAGTGAGCGCTTCATTATTCAAACTTCTTGAACTAAAAATTTTATCTGTAACAACTAATGACAACTGACTCCAGATGATTTTCACCAATTCATTAATTAATTAGTATTAATAAACTTGCATTTCGCTCTCCTGTATTCATATAATACCAAGTAGTTAATCATCCCAAAATAATGCCACGAACTGCTATAATTAGTTCTCCTGGACTGACAAATAAGCAACAGAAACTTATCAAGGCCAATGCAATGACTGCATGTGGTTAATTGTTCTAAAATTCATGCCTGGATTTGACAAGTAGTGTAATCAGTACAATTGTTAGGAGACAACAATCGATCAGAGGGTCACTGAAATAGATGTCGTCCCTATATGCCATTCAGAATATATATCAACATATTCGACGCTGCTAGTCTATTACAGAATTGTTTGATTCGAATTTGAGTGCATTCAAACGTGTATAACTGATTGCAGTATTAGAAAGATGCATATTTCAAATGTCTGAAGTTCAGGAAATAATTTGAAAACGTGTGATTATCTAATTAAGCGCTATGATTTCAAGCCTTTATTTCAGACAGCGATATGATTTATAGGATTTCATGTCTGGTTTGCTCTGTCATATTTTCTGAATTCACAATTATTTCTCAATCCTCAGAAATTTTATGAATGGGCAGATAAATCAAGCAAATATTGATCGAAAAGTTTAAAAATTATTTACAAAATTGTGAGGATAAGAAGTATTTTTAAATTTTGTAAATCCGATGTGTGTATTTTCTTACAATATTCCTTGCAGTATTTCACACATTATTTTCCCCCGAACTTCTGAATATTTCAAAATAACAGAAGACAACAACACTGCGAGGATTCTTATCAGAAGACAACAACACTGCAACTGTTGCGAGGACTATTTTGCAGCTAATTCCACTCATAATCATAGGCTCCACTATCAGAATTTTTCCAAATAAAATTATAGCACTTAATTTAAGTAAATAATTTCATTTAATTTAAGTAAATAATTAACATTTTCTTATTAAGTATAAGTATGGATTAAATATAGACAAAAAGAGTAATCCGATTCTATTATTTCATAAATGAAGAGGAGAAATCAGACAAATAAATTAATTCGAAATAGTTCTTGAGTCTGTTTTCGATATTTTATTTGCACTCATAGGTCTAGAATCCAACAATAATAACAATTAGACTAACAAGTAATACAACATTGTCGGCCAACGGGCATAAATTACGAGGTGTCTGTTTTAAAATTTTATGTTAATCCTCTCATCATATTAAAAAAATTTCAGAATTTAAGGTATTTTCATAATTTGTTAAAAAGCTATTAATGTAGAGGTCAAGGTGGAATATGCCTGGGAATTCAGTAGGTGAGGGCTGCTGAAATTAAGAAAATTTTTGAGAGAGAAATGAGTGACCTAATAACGACGAATCTCAGGAGATGCTCCACCGGAGTCGATTAACCGCATTGTCCAGAGCTATATTTGGAAGAAAAAGATTAGGTGGAACATCAAATTGCAATCAGGAACAGTGTTTCTAAAGCTGCTTTCTGTTGTTTGTGGACTTAAGAGAGGAATTAAAATACTAAAGAAAGATATTTTAATGATAACAAATTTTATGTGCCGCGCGTAATGCCGTATGATGATGTCTTGAAGATTTTAAAAATGAGATTTAAAGTAAGAGGTGGATGATGTAAAAAGAAAGGAAATGTTTGGAACAGCGTTAATCGTAGTGTACTCTGATGAGAGAAAGGAAGTTCAAAAGAATTTAACATTCAAAAAGATTTTATCAATTTTAGGAAGTTACCGAAAACTAATGCATAGTTGATCGTAACATTGTTAGAAAGAATTTAATGTGATTAAAGTCCTGCAGTTAAAATGTAAATTTTCACTTAAAACGCTCAATATATACTATGTAATGAATTGCATTAATTTGTCCCCAATTTTTTTAAGACAAGGAAGGGTTGATAGCTAAGGCCTAGAGCAGCTCAAGGTCTTTTCTGGTATGATGGAACTCCAGGATTACAAATTAGAATGTTTTGAAGTAATTCATTAGGAATTTGAGGCATCCTTTTGATAAAAGTTTGATATTGATTTTTAATGAACTGAAAATGGATTTACTTTTCAAATCTTTATGTTGGATACTATTACAGACAAACCAAGGACCATTGGCTATTTTCATAAGTTGTATATTTTGAAAGACACGCAACCATTCCAGATGTGTGGTTGCCGCCGCCCATATAGGTGACGCGTACAGCATAATTGATCACAGAATTTATTTGTAGATCAGAATTTTGAGCCTAATTGCCAGATTACTCTTTCGAGAAATGAATCGAGAGGGTAATTTAGCTATTCTGGTAGCCTTTTGATGGACTTCCCGGATATGGCGGGCGAGGGTTAATCTGTCGTCCAAAAATAACCCTAGGTACTTGTATTCAGCAGCTCAGGAGATGAACTGGTCGAAAATGATGACAGTAAGCAAATTACCGATGCACTGCTGTTTCGTAAGGAGGTGGCTTACGCTTTTAGATGCATTGAATTTAATTTTCAGTCTATGAGCCAGAGCTGTAATGGGTTTGTAATTGTGCAATCTATTTACAATTTTCCAATTGCAGATGTTTTGGAACATGGTGGTAGTATCGTTCGTATTCATAGCCCAATGTATGTTAACAGCCTTCAGGATATCATTGATACACAAAGATAATAATGAGGGAAACATAATACTCCCTTGAGGTACACCACTGAGGATTTATCTGGGATGGAAAACTGCGTTTTTGAATCGAACTCTAAAACTGCGAGAGTCAAGGAACAAGTGAATAATTTTGACTAATTGGTTTGAAATATGAAGTCGCATCAACTTGAAAATAAGCCTTCATGATAAAATCTATCAAATACAATATCTTTAAAAAGCATACCCTGGCTTGGGTTTTTTAGAAATCATGTTGGACCAATTCAGTAACTCTAAGTACATTTGTTACTGTTGAGCACTTCGTGACTTAGCCATACTGCACTGGAGTAATAATATTCCAGACGTAGCAAATCGGTTTCATGCGATTCAATAGAATGATTTCGTATGCTTTGCTCAAGGAACTGAGTGAAGAAGTTGAGCGATAATTTTGAAGGGTTTATCGTTAGAATGAGAATTAAGAATGAGAATCCCTACGGCTGTCTTCCAAGCTTTTGGAAATTAGCGGTTCTCCATAAAAAAAAAAGAAATCGAAGAACAGCGAGGAAAAGGAAATAAATTTTACTGGGAGGTTTTTAAGGTTAACTACTTGCATAGTGGGATAGTGGGTAATTAAACATATACTGAAGAGAGATTAATCCCGAATTTCCATGAGCAAGAGCACGCTCTAAGTGTTTAAAAAAATCAAATTCTTATAAACTATATATTTGGCGTAATATGTGGTGAAAGATCAGTTATAGTTATCACCAATTCAAGTCAACGTTGATCACTCAGACTAAATTAAAGCAATAGTTATTATTTGTGTTAAAAGACTGTATTGCAGCAAAACATTGATTTCATGAGAAAATACCTTTTTTAAAATTATAAACAATTTTCGCATATGCACTATTGATTACAACGTATTATTATTTTAAATTTTGAAATGCATCAGGCTCTAAAATCAGCACATTACACAGAATGAAGTACGAGATGCTACCGTCCAAATTTGAAAGGGGCTAAAAACTATCATGTTAATATGATTTGTTTGAAGAATACATTGTTAATGTTGGTGGTTGAATGATTGAATGTTTAGAAATCCCATGCTGAGAAGCAACATAAAAACTATTGCTGATGGACCTTGTAATTTTGAATCTTCATCAAGTGACGAGGATGACACCTAAGCTGCCACCTCCCTCTTCAAACTTCTGCTAATGGGAGATATGGAATTTTGACAGATTTACCGTGCACCATCCTCGATACACAACAGGTTTTTAATGGTATCAGGACTCGAACCGACGATAGAAATATCACCGGCCACGAGCCCGCGATCATGGCCACTAGACAACAGCGAACACGTAACTGAGTGAAATTGTCATTTAATCAACCCCTTTAGCGTGATTTTGGAACTTGCCGAATTGGCGCTTTTATACGGAGTAATGGAGGAAGAAGAAATGTTAGGCTTTCCAGGTATGAAGCATGTTTAACAATGACGTTGGTAATTGCGAGATTTGGTGATTTATCTCCAACATATTATTTTGTCACCGAGTTATACTGCATTCCCACCACTGATAAATGACCAACCCCCTCTTTTGTGGCAGCAGTAGCCTAGTGGTTAGGACATTGAACTCGCATCCTGCGGATTTCGTCGAGCCATGGGTACGAGCCTTCATTCCCCTAAAGACCCGCCGTGTAGCCAAGGCTGATGCACGTTAAATCTGTTGAGGACCAAAGTCCTCCCGTTGGCGTGGTGTGGAGGTTAGGAAAGGGGGTTCCAGCTCAAGTATCATTCTCGTCACTTGACCCAGGTTCAAAATTACGAGGTCCGTCGCTAATAGCCTCGTGTTGCTTCTTGTGCGACGTTAATAAGAACCCAACCAAAAAAATCCCTCTTTAATTAGATCTTTTTCGAATTAAAATAAATATTGTGAGACTGCCTCTTGATTTTATTAAATCATTTATTATAATTTTCTGTTCTATCGATGTCACGTCTTATGGTGAATAACGTTTATTTGTTGAAGTTAATTTATGCAAATAGATTAAGAAACGAGATGAATTGCATCGTCCAATTTTATGTTTATAAAATTCCTGTCAGAAACAGTCATGAGAGAAGGTAAGGTTTGTTAAATTCAGACCGTGTCGCAAGAAATACTACTGAAATTCATTTTTATTTCAGCTAGAGTTCTATTTCATTTGAGATACCGATTGAATTTAAAATAATTAAACAACTTTAGAATTTTGAGTTACAGTTGCACATATTTCCCCCCACTTTTACCTTAAGTAGATGCTTACTTTTGTTAAGTCTTTCTGTTTAATACGGTTGATGCAAAATAACTCAAATGGACAGTAAGACTAAATTGAAACTGAATTTGTCAAAGTAGACTATTACTAGTTAGGTATAAAATATTGTTACAAATCATAAAACATATCTGTTGTGAGGAGCCATACATTAAATATAACAGTTGTTGAAGGACCTGTACTAAATCATTATCAGTTCCAAGGATTTTATATATAAAGATGTTTGATTATCTGATTTGATAGTTTTTATTATCGTCGCACTGAGAAGAAACACGAGGGCTATCGATGACAGAACTCGAAATTTTGTATCTCCGTGAAGTGAAGAAGACAACACCTGAGTGTTGGCACTCCTCTAAATTTTTACACAACGCCTACGGGAGAACTTAGGACTTCAACCAGATTAAATGTGCTTCAGCACCGCTACACCTGGGGGTCTTTAGTAACATCAGACCTCGAGACCTACAAATCAACGCTGACCATGAGTCTGCGGCTATTATGAATAAAGAGATTCCCTTGACGAAATAATTAAAACGATATAACAACTAGACCCAGAAATAGGCTACTATAAGTTGCTGATCCAAAAATAATGCAACAAACAACATACAGGAATTCGAATTGTTGAATTGATTCATCGGTTGTTTTGAGGGGTTGTAGAGAAAAATAGGTTATTATTCCTTTTAAGTTTCGGCGCTAGACGAAACATCGGGGATTTTTATTTCTACCCCGTGTCCCGTGGAGGCGGAGAGAGTTGTTGACCTTGATGCGGCAACGTTGTTTCTAACCCTGGTTCAGTGGGTCCGAAAGAAAGTTGACTGGCTGCGCTCTAACCAACTAGGCTGAAGAGACGCCTCATTTGGCTAGTTACCAAGGCGTTTTAACTTCTAGCGTTGTTGTAGAAGAGAGCAGCTGCAAAGAAGACTTTTAATTCGATAAATAACAAAATATTTCATTTTTTGTGAGAGTGTTCTGAATACTTGTTTATTAGCTACTGTTTTTCCCAAAAGTTCTTTGAAAGTAGTTTTGCACTGTGGTTCTATATTGAGTATATTCCAGAAGTGATTTCTGTGGGACGCATATTTATTACAAGTCAAAAGAATTTGCTCTAAATTGTTGATACGTGTACAGATACTGCACATTGCATATGTTGTAGGTTGAATTTGTGTAAAATCCCGGGAATTATGATCATTTTACAGGCGATTCGAGTGCTAAAAAGTTCCTTTCTTCTGCTCTTTCTCTAATTGGATATTTCATCTAAGAATGGCATGTTCCCTAAGACTTCAAAGTATTTACTTGAATAAAAATTTCTCTTTTTATTTTGTTTCTGTAAATATCACTATCAATACCAGTTGACGTATACATTGGATTCCGTCATCGATTTTGCGAAACTGTCCACCTGTTGAATACAATTGTTAACATTTTTTAACATATTGGCTTTAAGAAAACAGTTATTATAAATAGCAACAGATTTCAATCCGATAAATATAACTAATTACGACTGTTTGAAATATATAATTAATCTGTCAAATTATATTATTTGAAAAATGTTAATTAGAATTTCCAACAGCAAGTAAATGATTATTTATTGTTTGAGAATAATATTTTGCATGCAAGCCAGAAAACTCTCAAACCTAATCCTTAAACGCTATGGGGGGAATCCCCCTTTCCCATGTAAATTATTATTCTTATGTTATTAAAAAACCTATTTCCTGTTAACGCTGATTTTTCCCTACAAATCATTTATGCCGTCAGTAGGGATACCATTATCACACAAAAAAAAAATCACTTTAGTTATGTACTTCGTTATCTGCAAAACAAAGAAAACTGGTCTGGGGTGATATTTCACCCCTGATAACGTAATTTTTTTAAAAATTATTTCGTGAAGATTTAATTTGCTGTTAAGGACCGTAGAAATAAGTTTTATTTCTAGTAAGACAATTATAAGCTGAGAGGTAAAGAAATAATTATTTCAGAAGTGTTTTCATTCATTTTATTTCACTGTCGTAAAGATAATTTTATTACGTGACTTTTCCCAAAAATGATTAAATTGAAAAAATGTTAGAAACGCATGATTTTAGAGATTATGAGAACAACTTAAGTGATAATAAAGGAGACGATGTAGGAGACGATTATGAGGAGAAAGATTATGTAAACTAAATTGATAAAACATGGGAGAAAGTGCTGAGATCTTAAGTAATGAAGAAATGTCGATTACCCTGAATATATTTGTAATAACTGTACAAAATAAATTTTATAATCGTCACGAAATATTTAATTCTTATAATATTTATAATCTCATTTACATGTCTTTATTAAATTTATAAAATTAAAGTAATTTGCTGGTGGGAAATCACATCCTGATATCGTTAACGTAATTTTTATGGATCATGCCTTTTAAGGTTTAAAAAAATTTCTTACCGCTTATTTGGAAGTTAACCGAAGTGGTTAACAACTACGATTGTCTCATATCACGCTCAGTAAAACATGACAAGCCTACGGCTAATGAATTTACTAATCATCTTTAAGCCTTTCATCAAATGATGCGTATAAAACACATGCACTCTTTACTGTATAAGTTTCAATTTTTTTGAAATTCACAGAATTCCTTTGTTCTTTATTTCTCTAAGAATTTCCGGTGCTTGTTTATCCCGGAGCAGTGTTTTGGACAACTTACAGCACTTTTTTAAGACTTCACTATTGGGAAATATTTGGATTTGTTTGCGCACAGACAAAGCGCTGCTGAGTAAATTTGTGCTTTAGCCAAACATTTGCGTAAGAAATAAAGCAAACTATTATTACCCTTTCTAAATTTTGAGAAAGTGAAAAATACAGTGCTGTGTTAGCTTTTCACAGAAGACGTTTAGTTAAGGAAATACGCGATTTTTACATCGCCGCTCAAATCAATTGTGCAGTCCATACTATAACCGACTGGAAATATAGTAATATTTATATAATTTAGAGGATGACACGTGATCTTATGTACAGGGAAGATAAGGTGTAAGTTTTATTTACTTTTTCATATTTTCTCACTCTCTTTTTGCGTAATTTCTAAAATATTCCTCTTAATTTTATTTTTATCTTCGTTTGTATTAAAATAGAAACTATCAAATTACAGTTATGTTTCATATTTTTACTTTTCCAGTCTCTCGTATTTTTATTCTTAATGACTCAAAGAAGAATATGGATTTAAAATTTGTCAATCAGACTCAATCGAATGATGAATGGTGATGTAAGACGGTGGTTTAAAAAGTACCCGTATTATGAATGGGAATGGAGTAACTCACTGTAATATTATTCAGTGATTATTTTTCCATTTTTTAAGGCGTCAGTGAGTATGACTCCCCTCACATCCAAACAATCGTCACCTTAACTGTTCCAGCAGTTGCGTTGAGGCTATTTTTCACTTTTGGGGAGCAGATTCATCGGAAGTAACCTATTTATTTGATCGTTGTTTGGTTTCTCGAGTATAATGATGAATCAAGGTCTGATTCAGAATGGCAACTCGAGTAAATGGGTGCAAAATGAAAACTATCCTATGAATCAGTATCAAATTTGCTTAAGTGACGTTCAACAAATGATAGAACACAAGGGCAACACCAACTGGCTTTAGTAATGCTACCTGTCGTCGAAAAAGAGATACTTTTGAAACACCCTAACATGGGGATAAAAAAAATTTAAGAAGAAGCTAATGACTCGTACACACTGTGTTAATTTGATTTTGGAATTTAGCTACTGATTTTCTAAGCAAAATCCGAAAGTAATTTTTACTCAATGTTAAAATTTCAAACCGTTTTACGCGTATCCTTAGGGTAACATGACCTATTTGAAAAGGCTCTCGAATAGCTCTGAATAAAAGGGTTAGAAGAATCAACATAATGAGTCATTCTAAAACAAGTTTTATAACTCTAAGAGTATTTTCCAAAAGGGTTTCTCTTGACGAAAATTGATGTAATACTATAATGCGAACTTTTCAGCTAGTGCTATTTTGGAAAAGTACATTTTTTTAATAGTAATAGTTTCAATATTTCGAAGAAAGGTATATGTGGGAAAAAGCAACACTGATAATTGTTATTATTTTTAACGAGGAAAGCGTAATATTTTGTAATATTAAATGTTGCTTTAACAATTTATTTTTCTCTGCATTTAAGGAAACAATTCATATATTATGACATTGAAGAAAAAATTTAAAAAATCAAGGTTAAGGAATCTTGGATAGATGCTGTTATTTACTTTCAATGTTCTATAAAGAGTGTTGCTTTTGTGGACTAGTGGTCATGATCGTGGTTTCACGCGGTGATTGCCGACGGTTTTCGTGAAGTCGTACATCCGAGGCTGATGTGCGTTAAATCTGTCGAGGTTCCAGAAAAATTGGAGGTATTAGAACTATGACGTCATACTCTGTAAACACATTGTTAGCTTTTTATTTTCTTTTAAATATTGATATTATGGTTATCTTTTGTTCTTTACCCCGACATATACTGTTATATCTTACCCTTTATTGTTGTAAGAAATTCTTTTTGCAAATAAATGCTGATGGGGGTGATTGTCTCCTTGGGGACCAGTTTGTATCTCTAAGCTCTTTGAGTGAGCTCTGTCCCCTAGGGCATTCTGCCAACAGCACTCGTTTTGCCTTCTTCTCAGTGTGATGTTAATAAACAATTACTCACTCACTCTATAAATTGTGCATCTTCCACGTTCATTTCCCGAAATAGGTTGTGCATATATGCAAGAGCAGAAGCGAACTGCATTTGCTATCTTAGTACTTAATTGAAGTAAGTCGAGCAAAAAAAAGTTGAAAGAGATAACGAGTGTTATTTGAATTGCAAGGAGTTTTAAAAAGAATTAATTTCAAATATGATTGATGCTTTTAAGTTGATTTAGTTTTAAAAACAATGATTTTTCGCCTATGATAACTTCTAATTTAACAAAATGTTTAGTTTCAACTTGCATAATCTTACAATACTCTGTTTAAATTGCTTAACTGTTATATTCACCTCATTTTTCAGTTTTAGTACGTCTTCGTTAGTTTGACTCTTCTACTAGGTTTGATTGAAAAGTAATGTTTTTCTGTAACTATAATTTTATATTTGTTATCCGATTTTGACAAATAACGTTGTACCTGAAAACTACATGTATCCTCTACGTAAGCGTCTACATTTAACACTTTTTGACATAACACCCATCCCTTTCCTCGTACTTGCCCCAACGCATGACTATTCGAATAAATCCATCAGAGATGAATTCCAGTGATGGTTGTCAACACCGGGCTTTAATGAAAATTTTCATCTCATTGTCAGAATGAAAGTGATATCCTTTAAGGAATTATTTCATCTTCGGGGGAAGGGGAAGGTCCCAAGGTCCCAAGGAGCAATGAAGCCTCGCTGCTTCAGTCTCACCTCCAAGTGGGTCGCCATCTTCTTCACTTTTCAGCATACCAACGACACTTTGTCACAAAAAAAAACAAATAAATTAAATAGATAACTCATGTAGCTTTCAAGCACAACAAAACTATAGAAAACTGGGTGATAAATAAACTGTAATCAGTGACAGAAAACCTCGTAATTTTCCTTCTTTTAAATACATTTCATGACAATCAAATAAATATATTCTATAGGTGTTCTAAGTAATGCTAAACATTACTTTCGCGAATCAAAATGGTTGATAGAGGAGACCTTTAAAAATTGTCTGAATCAATTAAAAAGGTTTCTTAAAAATATATTATTATGTTGGGAAGGGATTTCATAATTTATTTTATCATGCAAAAATGTTGTATGGAAATACAGTATAAATTTGAATTCTTAGAAAAAAATATGGCTACTTTTTGTTATTTTTGATACTTGAAATTATTCTCTGTTATTAAACAGATTTGAAATCCCAGTCTTCTTTAATCAATGTATGTTTCTAACACGTAGTTAATGGCAAAAAATAGCAATTAAAAACATTAAATTGTGCAGTAACTAGTTAAGTTCCGAGTTCTGGAAATTATATATATATATAAAGCTTAGTCCTCCGATTTTGTTATTATTTGAATAGTAAAAATGGAATACTTTGATTTCAACGAGAATATTTAAAGAAGGTCCAATAAAGTTTACTATGGGAAAAGTCACCAATTATTCAACTTCAAAACTTGTTACCGAAGACATAATTAACCTCGTTCCTATTAAAACTTAAATTATTTTATACACTTTTTCTTAATAATATATTACTCTCTAATAAAAATAATTTTAAAATTAACTAAGATTTTCAAGAGATTAAATAATTTGAAACTATGCCACTATGTTCATTTTCTTGTTCTTGTGATAAATTTTCTAGCTATGCGGAAGTTACGTGGCAACAAATTCGACTACCATAATAATTAAAAAAGAAAACTGATTTTTTTTAAAAAAAAAAAATTAAAAATTGTATATAAGTATTTTAAACAATTCGTGATGATAGATAACTTAATTTTTAAACCTTTCTACTTCAACATTGTATGCATCAATGAAATTGTATTCGAAATTTATCAATCTAGAAGCATTTTTATAGAAAATTTTGCCTTGCTTTTCAATAATTTAAAATCTACTGCGAATATAAAAGATTTTCATGACTACCGTTAATTTCAACAAGTGAAAAGCCCACGAATGTTAGCTCTTAGGTATCTTAAATTTAGATTGTGAATGTTGTCGTTTTATTAGCGTCACACTGAAAAGCAACAAGAGAGCTAATGGCAACGGACCTCGTAATTTTGAACCTCGGTCAAGTCACGAGGACGAAATCCTGAGTCTGCATCTCCCTCTCTAAATTTCCACTCCACACCAAATATGAACCACAATGAGATCTCGACTACATTTCACGTGCATCAGTAACCCTGCATGGTGGGTCTTTAGTGGTATCAGGGCTGGAACCCACGACTTGAAGAATAAAACGAAAGTTGCTAGTCCGCGACCATTAGTATTAAGCTACCGCAGCTGCTTTAAATTTAAAAGTAATATTCAGTAGTTTGTCCTTTTTTTTTAAACTGATATCGAACGTCACCGTTAGCCTATCATGAAGCCAAAAATAAGTACCCTAGAAAAATAAATAGTACAAAAACCTTAAGAAATACTAGTATTTTTCTTACTATTTACTCTTATTTATTAAGAAAAATATAAGTGGACGTGAGTAGTTTACCTATCATTTAAATTGTATGCAGAATACAGCGATAAATATTCATTAAACATTCTTACGTACCATCTTAAAATTAATAAACCCATATATATTTATCTGACAAAAAATTATTTGCTGTTGCGTATAATTTCTTATTTTAGAATAAGCTATAAGAGTATATTTTTAAATGCTTTGTCTTTCTTCATTGTTAAAGTTTTCATTCCAAATATTCAAACTCCTTGTTTCAAAAGTTATCGCTTAAGGAAATGTGTACAATTGATAAACAAAATGCATCAAAATCACACATACATATTTCCAAATGAAAAGCAGACTATTTCCACTATCGATGAACGTAAAATATGTCTGATTGTGTTGTTCAGAAGAATTGAAATTCCCCTTTGTTAAACGATTTTACGTTATAACAAATGCATGATACTTTAAATGAAGTTTGGTTCTACTGCCGCGGTAGCCGAGTTGTCATGGTCACGAGCTCGTGGCAGATGTTGTTTTCGTCTAGCTATAGGCTCAAATTTTGATTTCATTAAATACCTGTCATGTGGCGGGACTGATGCACGTAAAATATGTCTGAGTTCAAAGGTCACATGTTAATACGCGGGGAAGTTGGGAGAATGGAAGCTCCCAGGTGTCATTCTCGTTACTTGTTCAAAATTGCTGGGTCTGTCACTTATAGCCCTCGTATTGCTTCTAGTGCGACATTAATAAATAATCAATACGTTAATGTTTACGTTAATGACATTTTATGGTTCAGGAATAAAAGAATTGAAACTGTAAAATGAGGAACTCGTTATTGGGAGCGTAAAAATGGAACACACATTTTTTTACAATAAAAAACTTTTATAAACCAAATTACAGACTGCGTTACATTACATAAAAGATGCAATAACAAGTAAGCTTAAAAACGTATAATTTGTTTCTATTTTCAAAATTTCGTCTAGGTTAATGTTTACAATGTTTAGAATTTTCTCGATTACCTTTCTACTTTTAAATAAACTGCTTTGCTAACAAGCTTTTCACATTAAACGGAAACGAAGTTAATATCTCAATTGTTCAGGAATTAAAAATAGGTTTATCATAACCATAAAATCATCTAGCATAGAAAAGGAGATGCATAGTAAAACTTAAAAATTGCTAAAAATAAATATGGGGATAAAGAAATTACATTAAATCCTGGTTTTTTTTGTGTGTGTGTTTTTTTTTTTTTACGTAAAAATTTTTTTTTTTTTACGTAAAAATTTTTTTTTTTTTTTTTTGTATTTTATATCTCTTCACTAAACGAAATAAGTTTTCAAACCGCACTGCTTTTTGTACATATTGATCTTAAAGAATGATTTTTAAAACATTCATCAGTATAAATGAACTTGTAATTTACATAAGGATTCCATTTTCTGCATGAGATCGAAAACATTACAGTTTGAAATTTTTATCTAAATTAATAAACTTTTCAACATTTTAGTACCAAATTAATTTCAGTTTTATTCACATTGATTTTTAAATAACAGATCAATATCCATAGACAGTAAGATAAAGTTTTTGAAACTAAATATGCTAATTAAAAAAATTTGTAAGTGATATATTATTTAAAACAATACTTAAATTTTCTTCTATTGGGAATTTAAGCTTTAGAAATGATCATTTCCCCGTCAATTGTATTGTTTGCAATAGCATTACAACATCATTGCTATATTATTCTCGCAAATTTAAAATTGTGCTTCGTGTAATTTTAAGATGCTTGAGGAAAACTGTTATGTTTTTTGTTGAAAAAGAAACAAAACTGACAACATGTTCTACCTTATATGCAAAAATATTGGCTAAAAATGAAACAATTAATAAATTTGGCTCGCTGTTAGAAATTCCCACTAGTAACTTTCTCAAAATATCGTTTTCAAATTAATTTTTCATTTTTCATGCAATTTTTGTTAATTATAATTTTGATTAAAATTTTCGCTATTTTATTATAACTGTTTTAGTAACAGTAATGCGTTAAAGGGTTTCAAAACTTAACTGAAACTTAATCAAAACTTATATCTGAATATGGGATAAAGCATTATTTTTTCAAATCAATACAATTTACTAATAAAACAAGGTAGAAATTTGAAACTTTTACCATATAATATGCATGAATATTTACATAACACTTCAGATTTTTATGTAATTTTTTTAAAAAAATCTTAAAACGTAATTAAAAAATATAAATTGGGCATGTTTTCAAAATTACGGAATTCTATTTTACAGCATTCAGAATTCTGAAGAACAACATTAATCAAAATTCACGAAAGCAATGTTATTCAGTAGAAAATTTTGAGGTATACATACTTTTTAAAATTTTAGAGGGAAGCATTTTTTATGCAGTCATTAAGAAAATTATGAAACTTTAAGAAAACTTCCTATTAAAACTCTTGAAATTTTTTTCTCTAATATATTTAAAAATTGATACATAAACTATAAAGAAACTTATTTTGAATATGTGTATGAAATTCCAAACTAATATTATGAATAGTTTCTAATAAATTCTATGCGCAAACTGAATTTTTTTTTTCCTCCAGAAAAACGAAGTTAAGTTTCTCAAATAACGAAAAAATAAATTAAGCAAGGTTTAGCTTTTTTCTCGATAACTCTGGAACTTTTGGTGGTACCATTAAAATTTTAGAACCAAAATGTCCAGAAAAGAAGGGACTCTAACATACTTGTTTACGAAAAATCAAAAATTTTGAAGTTTAAAGATCCTGAAATGCTTTAAAAATCGTTGAAAATTATAATTCCTCCGTTTGAATTCCGACTTATAATTTGTAATGTAATTTCCGGATTCAGCAAGTAATAATATTCAATTCTAGCATTAATTTCGATATCACTTTAGTTATTTGTAAAATTGATATTTTTATTCATAGAATCCTTGGAACTCGTATTTATTTAATGCTACTCCTGCAACGATTGGAAATATTTGATGTACGGCTTATCACAGCTGGTATGTTTTAAATCTTTCCGTCCCTATGAGTCATTTTGAAACAACCGTATTAAACATGAGGTTTTATTTCTACTATTTATTCACAGTACCTGGAATGAACAAGTGTACTATGGTTTGAAGAAACCACAAACATACACAGTGTGTGTGTGTGTGTGTGTGTGTGTGTGAATTAATTATTAATTATTATCCGTGATATCGTAAAGTTTTAATTATTACTAATAGTAATAGAGATAGAAACTTAATATTTATTTATGATTATTTGAATTTCTTTACATAATCACTATCCAGTGTGGTTGCGATTGCTTTGCAACGTGGCACTGGGAAGTAATGCGAAGGCTATTGGCGACGGACCTTGTAATTTTGAATCTCGGTCAAGTAACAAGGACGACACCTGAGCTGGTATCTCCCTTTTCACACCACGTTAAAAGAAGTAAAGGGGGTTGATTTCTATATTTATTGATAAAATATATATTAATACACATTTATGGTATTTTTTATAGCAAATTGTCTCTTTTACAAGGGTTGTTCAATAACTACTCACACATTTTAGGAATGGTAACATCGACTTTACCTTAGCAACGCCATCTGTAGTTGAAAACAAGTGATTTTTGAACCCCACTCGTACTTACAGAATTCAAAACATTATTATATAGAATCCACAAAAATAATATATTTAAATCAGACTTAATAAATGCATAATTCAACATAAGGCACATATTCGTTACCTCGCTATTTATTTTTAAAAATAGAAATGTACGAGTATAGTGCCTTCACGGTTGAATTTACATAAATGTCAAAAAGTTTTTTTTTAAAAAAAAAACCCTTTCCATTGCATCGATTATGCATTTAATTATTTTTTCACATAATGATCCTTAAGTATTTTGGCTGATACATAATAGCCGGAATGTATTTTCTTAAAAAAATTATTTTCGAGTATGCTACTAAATTAGCCAGTAATATATGATTTCATTAGATATAACAACATACAACACTTAATTAGATTATATTATATTGGCCATTTTTGTACTTAATGTTGACATAATTTAATTTGTGTTCTCTTGGGTTCAATGAACTTCATAGGAAAATGAAGTACTACAATATTCTACTCTGTAAATTACTAGTATAATAAAATGTAATTAAAGTGAATTCTTAATCATGAGATAGAATGGAAGAGTAATTAATAAAAAAAATCAGCATAGATATAAGTGATTCATTTACAACTATTTAAATTTTAAAATCGATTATACTCAGGGAAAAATTACGTTTCTCTGTCGATTAGCGCTACAATTGTAATTCAATCTTATTTTTAACACTGACGTGTGTTAAAACTCTCTGACTTCTTAACCCGCGATTTCTATGTGAAATTGATTTTTACATCTAGAATAAATTTTTCTGATAATCTGTTTTTATGATCTAAATATATATGAAAAATCTTTGAAAGAAAATTACCGCTTCACAACTAAACACACACACATACAAACATACACACAAACACACACATATATAAATGTGTGTGTGTATGTGTGTGTGTGTATGTGTGTGTGTATGTGTGTGTGTGCGTGTGTGTGGATTTCAAATATGTAATGAAAACTATGCAATTTTGAAGCAAATTTGTTAAAATGAACATTTTGGTTAAATACTTAGGGTATTTTGGAGATGTAAGGTCAAACAAAAGAATCTCAATACAAATGTTTCACGAATTTCCTTTGATAAGATTCCAAATGCTTGTCCTAAATGACTTGCGCATACGTTCTAATGCTAATCATCAATGTATTTCGTTTTATGTCAAGATCTAAGGTCAAATAATAAACTAATATATATATCGAATCTACAACTTTGTTTGCATTTAATTCGTTAACGTCAAAGCTCAGTTTTTGAGACTGCTTTTATTTCAATCAGCAAAATGCCTTAAATACTTTGTCTTTCTTCTGGATTTGAGGCCAAACAACGAATTAGCATACGATGACTCAACGGCATTGGCCGTATTTCAGTCTTCAGTCAGATTAGGTTTTCAAACTTGACTTAGAAGTTATGAGGTACAATGTGTTCTTGTTCTTCCAGGTAATAACAGTTGGCAACCCCAGATGAACACCACGACGAATTAAACTTCCTATTCGTGATCCCAATGCGTTCGAGTTCTCGTATTTCCGAAGCACACGAGGTGAAATGCATTTGCTACTGCCAATGGCTGTTTGCCATTGGCAAGCTTCCCGTCACAGTTATTCAGAAACCTCCCACGCAATTGAATGGAACATTCCGTTTTTTTGAAAAATAAAAACTGTGTGCCCTTAGAATATCAGGGATTTGGAACAGTGGGCAAATATTTACAACCTCAGTAAATGAATTGATACTTTTTAAACTTGTTTTTAGAACACTGTTAGACCACGAGGAAATTTACGATGCAAGCCTTCGAAAAGTAGCATTCTGAGAACATTGCTCTTGTAATTTTTCTTGAGGAAATGGGTGGTTATATTTTGAGGTGGAGTAGGAAGTAGATGAGGAAATATCTTTCTGGGAACTGTACATGTCGCATTACTTAAGACTTAAGTTGTGTCTGAGTTAAGGAAGTTCGAAACAGCTATGGTGTTTCTGAGAATGTGAGGTGTCAGCTTTCCGCACTCCATAACAAGCTGTGTAATCGGTGACTAAGCAAGTTTCTTACGGTTACATGTTAAGACAACCTGTTGCAAGACGGGAGTATATAGGGAGATGGCCAAGAAAAATTCTCCCCCTTCCCCCGGATTTGTTTACTCTTTACAAAAGTTTTTCTTTTTCGATGATTGGGTGGTATTATATTGTCAAGTGGAATAAGCTTATTTAGTTGTAACATGCCACATGAAATGTGTATATTTTGTCTAATTTTTGAATGTTTAGTGAAAAAACAAAAATTATTTTGCAGCTAAGTCGAAAAACTTCGAAATAATAATATTTTCTCACTTCCTCATGCGTAGGAATTGTTAAAATTATTCTAGGAGGACGAAATTCAATTTCAAATTATGCGAAAGCGATACTCAAACAGAATAAATAAATCCTTCATCCTAGAATATTTACAATTTATAACATTAGTAATTCATTTCAAAAGTTTGTTAATTAGTTTTGTGCACATTGAAAATTAATTTCTTTGTGAATATCTGATCGATAGAATTTACTATGAAATTGAAAAATAACAGTATTGTGATAGTTAAATACTGCCTAAAATTACAGAAACATACAGATTTATAAAAAAAAAAAAATGGCGGAAAAGGTTAATATAATCAAATCAGGCAACTTTAAAATTATTGCAAGTTAGATAAAAAAAGGAAGGTAACTTAATTTTAAAAATATGTATAGTAATGTGTATATTGAATGAGTATAGTGTAATAGTGAATGTGTGTAATGAAAAATGATAAGAGTGTATAGTGAATGTATGATTTAGTGAAGTATAATTTACAAGTAAATAAAACCAGAAGAATTTTATTTCAAAATAAATGGAGCAAAATAATCATACGTTATGTGAGAAACAGAAGTAACAAAAATAGTATCTTAATCTCGTTTACAGTGATTTTAATACTCCTAATAAAGCAAACAGTTCTGATTTTGAGAAAGCATTATTTTGCTACCAGTATTGTGAAATGAATTGCAATTGAAGATTAATTATTAACTCTGAATAATCATTAACAAAAAGCATCTCTTCTTAACAAAAGAGATAAACTTATAAACAGTTCTAGTTCCCAAACGTTTCTTGAATTCGAAAGTTAGGCATTTTTTTCGATATCTAATGAGATTGTATTCTGCTAATCATATTCTTATATCACTTCTTAAATATAATCAGCAACAGGCATTCTAAAAATAAATAACAAAAGAAAATAATTATGAATATTTGAAATATTGAATAATAAGTACAGAAAAAGTTAATCAAGCGTTTAAAAATAACACTATTTCTCTTTTTTATTTACGTGGATGTACACAGCAACGATTCCAGAAATAATCAACATGAGAAAAAAATGGGGGGGAGTCAAAATTACGATTGTGAATGCGTAACTTGCCCACGCTGTCTCTTCGCTGGTTGTAATATTTTAAAAACGCGGATTTTAATAACGTATTCCTAAATAAAGTAATATTTTGGATACGAAAAATTAATAACATAAAAACTAATTATAAACAGCAGATGTATCGATTCGATACTGACAACTTGGTTGCGATTTCCTGTTTAGATATGTTATTTTGTCTATGTATAAAATTATAATAGAATAGATCCCCGCTGGATGTATTAATAATAAAGGATTATAGACGGATATAAAAGTTTTGCTTTCTAGTGACTTTTTTGTCGAGTTATGAACTTATTCTTTGAGTATATTAGAATGAAAAATTATTATTATTCATTTTTACAGAAACATGAAATTAATTACAAAGATGTTCCAATACACATATATTTTTAATTTATGAAGAAAAAAAAAGTTCATAGATACGAAAAATACTTCTTTTTTTTACCAGAGACAAATTCATTGTGGTTACTGTAACCAAATTATTTAAAACTTCTGACTCTCTTTCATCAAAGCATGACAAGGAGTATACAATTGTTCCTTTTTCTCCTCTGAAAAGTTTGTACTTCATATAATTTCTAATGAAAAATACAGTCAATGATAAATAAAGTTCTTAAGAAGCATTGCGTAATAGCTTTCATTGCATTAAAAAGCTTACGCAAGTATTTTTTGAACATTTTACAAAATTTGGGCGTAAAAATATATTTAGTTAAATATACAATTTTTATTTTTTTTTAACTTTTAATTTTCTTTTAGGCTTGTAATTTACCCCTCATCTGAGTGTGCCTTACATTATATTTTAATATTTCATTCAATCTGCACCATAAAATCGTCGTACTCTTCATTTGTTCCATGGGGTATCCATGGTTACATTCAGTTGACTGAGTCCGCCACCCCTTGAAAAGCAAAATAAAAGATTTAAAGTCAGTATGAATCATACAGTTTTTTTTTGCAGTGTTCTAAAAATCCAACAGTTAAAGATATTTCATATTTTGTTTCATATATTAGTTTCCTTAAAATATAGAATTGAATTAAAATCATAAACGTATACGCTTTCAGCTATACTATGTATAATAAAAACATAAAAATTATGAATCGAATATTTTCAGGAAGTCAAAAATAATTATTTTAAAAGTATATATATCGACTTACCGACATAAGCATTATCACGACTTACTATGCTCTGTTTATTTGTATCTAAGTATAGGAATATTAATAACAGCAAAATAATAAGTAAGGCTTGAATGAGAACAAATCATAAAAAATAAGCTATATGTAATACATACCTTCATATTAAGGTTTTTATTACATAAAAACCTGAAAATTATATTCAACTATTTCAAAAAAACAAAAAAAAACAATGGAATCGTATTTAGTCAAATAATAGACTCTCATCAGTGACAACTGGATTAAAATCTTGCCCGTGTAATGAGATAGCTGGTTAAACCTAATCAAATGGAACACAAAAAAAAAAGACTTAATAAAATTAGCACAAAAGAAGTTATACAAATACTGTATTTTTGCACGTTTTTATCGAACTTTTTCGCATTTTTAAAAATGAAATATCGTGATTTATTTTTCACTCACTTCTAGATCCTCCAGAATTTTAAATTATTGTATTTTTATGCATTTTCGATGATAATGCAATATATAATATTTTCAAAAATTAATTATAATTTTTGATGCCATTCGAAGGAGCGCCATCTGGTAGTAAATTTTGTAACCGAAAAAGGATAAAATTAGGTTCAAAAGATGTATCATTTTTAAGAAATACTTGAAAGGGTTCGAAGAAAAAAATAATTAAAGTATTTCATAATAATTATAACAATGAATTATGAGGCAAATTATTTATTATAATGTCGGAAATAATTTTAATAGAAATAGTTTTGTTTGTGTGTTAAAAATGGTTTTAAATATTTAATATGTTATTTAGTGATTTAGAAAATACAAGAAATGCAAATGGATTTTTATTTCGTAATTTTGACCGTGTTGTATACTGAAAAGGTAAGGCAAAAGAATCCATATACCATCAAATAGTTTATAATAAAAAATTGTATTAAAAAGTGCAGTTTAGTACATTTTATTTCATTTTGAGATATACTCTTGATTTATGAAAATTTGAAACACATGTATATATTTATTACATAACAGTATAATGAATATATGTACATATGCTATATATATATATAATGATAGTAATGTGTGTAATGATACAGTATTGTGTGTGTGTGTGTAATGTGTGTGTGTGTGTGTGTGTGTGTGTGTGTGTGTGTGTGTGTGTTTTCTCCGATTTTCTTATATTCAAAATGTTTCTTTCTTGCAATTCACATTTTTCTAGAAAGTCACAAAATCATATAATTATATTTTGTTATCTGTGCAAGCCTGCCTATGAAGGCGCTGTGGCGAGCAAGGCTTCTAGTACGGGAGATAATGAAACTTTATCTTCATTACTTGACAGCCAGGCTTTTTTATCTCCTGAGGAAGGCGTTTTTTTTTTTGTAAAGGGGTGAGTGTAAGATATTACTTGCACAATCCCGTCAGATCAGAACGAATCTCCAGGAGCACATGTAAACAAGCGAGTTGTGGAACGCGGGTTGATTGAATGCAAAAGATAATCTGCGCTAATCCCCTAGGTAACACGAAAGGTTTTGAAATAATAAAGGACTGTTATTGTTACTAAAAAAAGTGTGACTAATCTCATATAAAGTTTGAGGATGGGTGAAAGTAAACTAAGTTAATATCTAAGTAAGCTAAAGTAAGTATATATAGGAAATAACAATTAAAGCATTGTTAGTGAGACTAAATTTTTTTAAAGTGAAAAGTGAAGAAAAGTAAGTATTTCAGCAAAAAAGGAAACAGTGATAAGATTTTTAAGTTCTATAAAAGTATAAAGTTAAAGAATTATAAAAAGTAAAATAAGTTTAAGTAAAGAATTTTTCACATATTTTTACAAGCTTTTATTTAATTTGCCATGTTTATGTATATGTTATTCCTATTCAAAATTTGAGCTTGAATTTCTACCCACTTCCTATTTAGCTGGAATTTTGCTTATACGTATAACACCGATGACAATACAATATTATAGTATACTGAAGCACTAGGAACACCAGGTAATGAGGTCCGAACTTTGCACTTTATAACGTCCATTTGAGTTAAAATTTTGCTCACATCTATAGCTCACATAATAGTTTTTACTCTTACATTTCCTGACTAAAAGTATTAAATAAACCTAAGTGAAGAAAATTTTCCATCAAGATTTTATAATGATTTATTAAAAGGTATAAACACAATTTTAAATGTAAAATAATATGTATATTTTTAATTGGGGGGCGTTAATATTTCTTTTAATTTAATACATATAGTACATAAGGAAGTAGTTAATTTACTCAATGTATGTCTGTAATTATCTAGGTATCTTATAGTTAAGCGCCTCAAGCTGTTATAAAATATATATTGTTTTACATTAAAAATATTTTTATACCTTTTAGTACATCTTTAAGCAAAAGGCTGAATTGATTTTTTTACTTGCATTTATTATCGTATAATTAAAGGAAACATATATAGGTATTTTAATTATTTTCATAATTTATTTGAAATTTCGCTAGCAAAACAGAACTGAAAGGGTTTTTCAGTGAAAAAACTACACTGTGAAGCTCAAACTTTTTTCTACCCCTTAAAGATGAATTCAAAAACAATTTGTTTATATGTATCTTATGTTTAAATATGTACTGAAAGCTTATGAACAAGCGTTTTTTTTTAAATTTTCAACTCACAAAAAGTATTTTCAATAAGTATGCTGAGAAAACGGGAATATACTTTTATAACTCAAAATTTCTGAACAATATTGTGTATAGAATATGATATTACGCAAGGAATCGTTCATACACTATTTCATAAAGGTCTAACAAACATTAGCTATTTTAGCAGGTTGGGTCTTTTGTATTTTTATGTTTAGCACAATTCAGAATTTAAAATAGCTATCTGTCTTTTTTTAGGTTGAATTTAATAATGCATCTCTGTTTGGTCAGCATTAATTAGAAGAATTATATTAGGGCGATTCAAAAGTATGCGTTTTTGAATATAGATGACGTTACTAAGAAAAGTTGGTGTTATCATTGTGAGCTACTCTCTGTTAAATGACACCAAAACAAATTTGACAAGGATTTGTGGGTTTCTGAATATGCGTAGTCAAAATTTGATTGATACCGCTTCGAGTTGTGCTTGGCTTTTTGCGTCGAGTCATCACCATCGATTAGAACTGAATTCATTATTATATATCACATAATTTAACAGCAATCAATAGAATGGAATGCTTCCGGTGAAATTTCTCCAAAGAAATCTAAGATGGATGCGAAGGGTGTCATATTCACGCAGAAAACGAGGAAAAAACTATCAAGATTATCTGAGGAAAACAATTATCTCTTACCCATTCCTCATTCTTAATGTCTCATTTTTCATTCCTAACACCAGAACTTTTTATTCCTCTCTCGTATAATTATGTAAAAAAAAAGGAATGTTCTTTATATTTTTCGATTATTTTGATAATTTTCAGAGGGATTTACATATCGATTGAAAAATGAAAGCAGATAAATATGCATCTCATATTTTTATAATAATAGGTCTACCTGAAAGTTCTGTCCTTTTGGGAAGTGTAAGAAAATAAAACATATTTAATAACATTTATTGAACAATATAATTTCCGGCGATACTTATTCCCCCTTGCCTACGTAATTTGTAAATACTATTTTTGAAAGATACCTTGTCTTTAGAGTCGAAGAACTCGGGTAGTGCTAGAATGATACTTGCTTCAGTTATGAATTTTTTTCTTTCGAAAAATTTTGGAGGGAGATAAACGGGGATAATCGGAGTGTGTTAGATCTGAGAGTATGGTGGATGCGACAGAATTTCCCATCTTATCTGAGATTTTGTGATGAGTCGCCAAAGCATCGTGTATTGTCATGATACAGTATGATGCGCATCCTATTGAACATCTCCAGCCTCTTTTCTTTAAGTATTTTGTTTAAATCATCAATTTGCTGACAGTATCTATCAAAATTTAAGATTTCTGTTAGGTTTAAAATCTTGTAATAAATTGCTCCTTGAATGTCCCACATTTTCACTGCATTCTTTTATTCAGACTCAAGTTTGGCTTAGAGGTGAGGGATAGATTGTTCGGGTTCATAGTATGCTCTTTTCCTTCCAACGTTTTTGTACATAACCTCCTTTTCATCACTGGTTATCATTCGGTTCAAAAGGGGTTTGTTTTGTTTCTGAGGTAGCAAATGTGCGTATGACGATTCTATTAAGCAAATGTTTCTTGTTTAACTTATGTGCACCCATCTAGAATATATGTAGAACGATTCTGATTTCCGAATATGACCCGGAATGGTTTGTTGAGCTGAGTTAAGGTTTTCCGCGCAATCTCCGATGTAGTCGAAAAAGAATCTTGCTCTATCATGGTTTTGACAATATCGTCAACGATCAAAGATGGCCGCCCAAATAGTTTCTGCACGTTTTAGCCGATACCATCCATCTCTCCATCACAAAAAAAATCGCTAAATTTCGACACGCTTCTATAAAATTTCTTGCTTGTTGGAATCCGTACAAAATACAATGACGTAATTACACTACGTGACAATGAAAATGCAACACCAAGAAGGAGATGTCAGAAAATTATGCGAATTTCAGGAAAGACGCATATCACCACCAAGTTATGCAAATCATGTGAAATGCCCAGCTTTCCAGCTCACGTTGAAGAAAATATAAGGGAAGAAACCAGCAGAATGTCCAATTTTCGTGCCAGAAAATTTCGTAGAAAATTTGTTTTTGTCTCAGAGAATGCATATAATAGCAGAGAATGCTAGGCAGTCGTCAACGGAAGTAGTTCCAGCAGCCAGACAATTTTACGAGGGTCATGGCCATCGGACTAAGAAAGGAAGATTAGTTCATACGGCAAGTTTCAACCGACACACACCTGGGCACGTTTACAGTACACCGGCTGTAACGAAGATGGTTGAAACAATAAAATGTAAGAAGTTTGAGGGGTGCCTGTGTTGCCAGAGTGACGTCAGCACGCACGCATAGGTTGACTCATCCGCCGACAAGTGATGGCGGACCCGGAAGCCACTTCCACCTCCATTCTGTAGCATGTTCAAGACACCCTGGATGCCCTCATATCGACCAGAATCATTTCCCATTGTTAATAGTGGCCTTCACTCATGTCGTCCGTTAAAAAGACTGCTATTGACCCCACAGCATAGACGCCCACGTCTTCATTGGTGTCGATCGATTTGGCGTTGGAATGGCACACAATCGTGTTCTCAGATAAGACACGCAACTGTTTCTCCTGTGATTGTCGCCGCGTACGAGTGTGGCGTCGATGTGGTGACAGATCCAATCCGGCAGCAATTGTAGAATGCTTCACCGCGAGACAACGCGGCATCAATATTTATAGCGCAATTGCGTACCATTTTTGGTCACTCAAGTTCGCATTCAGTGGACTATGACGGCTCAACGATAAGTGATTGATGTGCTGAGGCCAGTGACCCTCCCCTACCTTTGCAGATGGATAACGTCCGATCTCACACTGCTCGCATCAGCCAACGTGCTCAGCAAGGTGTACGCATGCTTCTCTATCCACCGTTATCTCCTGATTTCTCACCAATTGAACACTTTTGGGATGTGATTGGCGCCATTTTCAGACCCTGTCGCGTTCAGAAGGCGAACTTCAGTAAATGGTTGACAAAGAATGGAGAATCATTCTTCAGGACATTAACCGTATTCTCATTGACTCTGTATGTCGACGCGTTTCTTCTTGTATCGCCGTCCACGGTGGTCCTACATCCCACTGAACTGACGCTGTTCTTGCGCTGTATTACGAATGTGTTCATATCATTTCGAAATAAAAATCACTTATTGTTCGTTACTATCTCTCTCTGTTTACCAAATTTAACCACTTTTGAGCCACTCCTTCTTTTTGCATTTTCAATGTCACGTAGTGTAATTGTACTGGTATCCATGTTTATACGATCGCATCTCACTTAATAAAGACATGAGTCACCTTAGTTTCAGTCGATTTAGAAGAGCACATATGTATAAATGCAGTAATAAAGGATTCTTATTTATATTCTAAGTGTTCTTATTTATATTTTTTTCTCCGATTCCAGGTAATATCGTCTGATGGATCCTAAACCGTTCGCCGGGATTAACGCTCGACCCTCCCCGTGGGGTTACAACTGGACGACAGATAATATATCTTCGACAGTGTATCAGCATTCTCCTCCCAGTAGAGAAAATGGTGTTAGAGACTCGCCAGTTTCAGTGAGTATCAAAACTTTTTATAAATTTTTTTTGTCGCAATAATGGAATCATGCTTCCGAAAATTTAGATTTTTAAACAGTTTGAATTTATTTATTTAGCGTGACTTTCCTATCAGGCTTTTTCACTAGTTTCAGGAAGTATTAAACATAAGTTTCGCCTTCTGTATGGACGCAGAACGATCTACGGGTAAAACATCCTAAGAATTCGCAATTCAGAACGTTTAAATTTTATAAAAATTTCAATTTCCTTTTTTGGAACGATTTTCCTATTTCACTTTGTGACGTATTTCCTTCATTATTTAACAGCCATCTTTAAGTCTAATTAAAGAGTGAATAAGTTCAAAATTCAAATTGAAGATACGCCAGAGAAATACTACACAGTTTATTACATACCAACATAGAATATGAAAGATCTCTCTCTCTCTCACTTCTTAACTAAATTAATCATAATTTATTTTCTAATAATAAAATCTGTTAGCTTACCAAATCACTCGTTCCGATTCACACACTTTTTCTTTAACACAAATTCAACTCATATTACTCCTTAACTGGGAGTTCAATCTCACCGATTAATTGAGATGATAAACTCCTATCCACAACATCTATCAGTTTTCGTTATCATCTATCTCCTTCTCTTTCCTTTCAATTATATTTCATTTATATATTTCTATCCCATATTCAGTTCACTACACTTCTTATCTAATTTGCCTCATCATGTTTCATTTTGAATGACAAAGAGTTGTAATTGAATACAATTAAATTTACTAAGAAGTCCTCGAAATTAGAAAATCGCAAATAGCCCAACATCACAACTTTTTTTTACTGCACTGCTTGACGATTGCTAAGGAGCAAATAATTTACACAAAATAGCTTTCTCGAGAACCATCCAATCACATTAAAAATAAACTTTAAAAAGTTGCAGACCGTGCCTCTTATCTGTATAAAAGACTGTGTTCACGAGCTGTAATGCATCACAATGTAGATTTTTAAAAGCCATCTAGCGGAATTCTACCTTGTGCGGCAAATATCTAGTGGAGAATGTACGTAAGGGATCATTTAAATGAATATGATCGCGATCGAACAGTTGGTCGACTCGGAACAGTGCAAAATGTTATTCTATTGCCACTGCAATGAGTACATCAAGAAACGTTATTTCGAGAATAAATGAGGTCACGGAAGGTAGAAATGCTCTGAAAAGGCATGCATATGATCATGGAAGAAGAAACACACCCCGAAATAATTCATATGGTAACGGTAACGGCTAAAATTACGAGGTACCTATTAAAAATTATTAATTTACAGTATTCCTAAAATCAGAAAGGAACAAATATTTCATTCCGAGCCAGACAAGGTCAACCTCTACCGGTACTTTTGAATCTACTAGAATAATTCCTCGGCGATTGAATAAATTATGCTTCTGTGCTCGGAAATCTGATAAGTGATAAGGATCTGATTCGGCAGGAACGATGTTCTTCCCGCCTCATTAGGAAGAAGGTCGATTGATTTTTAGTGAAGTTGAAAGTTTGAACCCTCGATCTTTAGATCCGAAGAAAACTTGTCTGACCATTTTTGCACTTCTTTATCAACTGCCAACTTAGTTGTTGAGGCGTTATAACTTTTGTCGTCATTGTTGAAGTTAGCCGCCGATTACTTCCCCTCAAGTATCACCCTGATGATACGAAGAGGAACATTCTGAATGAAATTTGTAGAGAAGATCACTTTTCCTACCATTACTGCAACTGATATACATCCTTTAGCGGGTGATGATTTTTACCCCATGGAGTAAAGGAGGTTGGATAAATTTGAGGGCTGGCGATGTTTCGAATCCTCACTCATTGGTTCGGAAAAAACGTGTCCAGTATCTTATACTCTGCTTTTATCTACTAGGCCCAAAGGAATTTTGGGCTAGTAAAATGGCATTTTAGCTTCTGTTATCGTTGTTGAAGAAAGCCGGCGCAAGTGCATTCAGCTACAAACTTCCCATTGTCAGAAAGATTCCACAAGCATTAAGAACATATTCGTTGGGATCATCAACAGCAGTCCAGAGTCGTGTTCTCTAATGAATTAGGATTCCCCATGAAGAGGAATTCTGGGCGTCAACAACTGCGGATATTAATATATTCGTTATCGATCATAAAATATTCAGGTTTATCGGTAAGGCTGAGATATCTTGGTATGGGCAAGCATTATGTATAATAGCAAAACACTTCTATACATCTATAATGTAAGTATCATTACATCACTCCGGTATTGACCCGATATTCTCCTGGACCATGGCAGTCTTTTTCGGGGAGTAGTGAATTAGACTTTCGATTCACTGAGAACAATACACGACCACAAAAGACAGCGGAAATCTGAGCTACTCTAGGGAGTGAAGATATACAGTGCATGAATGGTTTGAATATTCACCAGAGTTAAGTCCCATTGAATGTGCTTGGAGTGTTCTTGATAGGCGTGTTTCACAAAGAAATCTCCCTAACCGCACAGAGCAGGAGCTCAAAATCGTTTTGAGAGAGAAATGGGGCAATATTCCTTAAGCTCTCTAAGCAATTTAGTGGAGCACGTATAACAGATGCTAAATGCGAATTAGTGTATGAATGGGTCAAACATCTTATTAAGTGAGTTACCTATCTTCTTCCGTCTAGAAAGAACATCTTTGTCATTTAGAAATTGCTCCAAGGAGATGGGTTTTTTTTTGTCTTGCTTTTCCATGTGGCAAAACATGTCGCCTTTAGCATTAAACGTAATGTGCCCACATACACAGTACTTTTATTTAATATTTAAAAAATTCATTTCTGTAATCATTGGCAAATGTTAAATACTTTAAAAATAAAGTTTGTTCCTTAGCAATTATCGAACAGTGTAGCCTCAATGAGTATCAAAATATGTATGAATGTACTTTCATTTAAATTTAATTTTCTAATTCAGGATTATTTTTCAGTTTCATACAATGTAAGACGTGTAAATTTAACTCTAAATCGTAAGGGATTCTCGGTATATTCACAACGAACGAATTTTTATTCCCAATTCCTATTATTTGAAATTTGTTTCATTGAGAAAGTATAGGCTTAATATAATAAAGACAGTGAAACACAGAAGTAGAAAATAATTGTAAATGCTACTAACTAAATTCTCGACTTAGATAATCAATTCTAAATCCTGAATTCGGTGTAACTTAAGTTAAATGCATTAAATTCTAATACTAATTTTCAACATTACACCTCCTATTTTTTCTTAAAGAGTGATTCTAAGAGACTTCTATACAATAATAAAAGATATAAATTAATTTTGACAGCCTCTTATTACCTAACTCGGTGATTGTATCATATTACCCGTCTCGTCTGTCATCTTACACTTTACTCTAATCACAAAGTCTAAGCTTCATCACAGACAAACTTTTTTTTTTGTCACGAAGACAAATTGAATAAGACAATCAGTTATATCCAAAATATCTTTATTTGCTCCTCAAATAAGGAGGATGCTCTCCACTGTTAAGTGCCTTTTCACGAGTACTAAGAACTTCGATAATCTATCAAAGTATACGCTTACCGGAATACCATGCGAGTACCTCTTTCCATTGCTCCGACAGTTCTGAGTTCTTATCTCCCCAAATCTTCTTTATACGTCAGATTACTTAAGCATCCATTAACTTTAATGTTATTTTCATTTTTCTGTCCCTCCTCTTTCTTACTAACCCTACATTTATTTATAAATTTTGCTTTTCATAACTGGAAGTTGAGTTGTTTGAATTAAACAGCCCCCAGGCAGAGTCCCTAAATATAGTTGAAGGGAAGTAAGCTTTCTATCGTTACAACTCTTCTGTCATCTTAAATCACAAACTTGAAGTCCTTCACTTAAGTTCTAAGTCCAGATATTTCCAATTTCAATCAATTAAAATAATCACAGATATACTACTTAAAGGAAATGCTTTCTGTTAGTTCACGGTTCATTAACACCTTTATTAGCAAGTTTCACATAAATATTAAGAATCAAGGTTTCCCCGATACTCGTGGTAAACTTGATTGGTTAAATAATTCAGGTGAAGGTTCGATTTCGAAGATTCGGCAGAGTCAGATCTTTGTTTCATCAATATCAAATTAGATTTCACATATACATAAGTATATTGCGAATAATATTTAATTTCATATCGTTCCTGCTTCTATTACCATCGTCATATATTATATATCCGTTTTTTACAGTCATTTCATTACACTTGCTTAACTTATTTGCGTAATAACGCTTTATTTGACTGGGTCGAGTTCTTATTTTTTGAGATTTAAGTAATAAAGAATCTTCAAGATTATTCTGATGAAGTAAGAAGAAGAAGGGATTAACCTATCATTATAACTTAAGTTCATAGTATATTCTGGAAAATGAATATGAACTGGCTAAGAAGAGTAGAAAGTATGGAACAAAATAAAATCCTTCTTAATAAAGCAACAAAAAATTCGAGCGAACTTCACAAAATGAATAGGACATTTAAAAAGAAACTATAGTTTAGTGATAAATTAGCTATAGCATCAGTCGCATAAATAACTTTAGCTGATTACCTCCTCCTCGACCTGTTGAATTCAGGCGAGTACTTATTACGTTTGAATTTGTTGATTCGATATTCGTTCGAGAGTATAACGAAGTTGAGTTTATAGCAGCTAAGCCGCTTTTATCCACTATGAGCGGGAGAGCAGGATAAAAGAAAAAGTCTTTTGAAGAGATTCCTGGACGGAGTAAGCAAATACATATACTGAAGGAACAGCCGTTATAAGTAGATTCAGGCTACAGAAAGGGGAGAAAGGAGAAGGATCGACTTTTTGAAATTCGAAATGAAACACAACTCCAGTATTGCATTTCAATTGGCAGAATTAAAATGTAATACTGGAGTGTGTTCGGGAAAGAGTTAAATTTGTATAACCATTTAGTTGTTGATAATACGTTCTTCTGTTTTCCAGAGTTATTGGTGAAAATTGTTTGAGTTCTGATGACGAAGTTTGAATGATTTGAAATGCTTTTAATAATAGATCTTGAGGTTAAGAACCGATGAAGATGGAATTTCTATTGTACTATGGAGCATTAATGGTGATACGTAGAAATTCTGTAGATGTTGTATATTGTTTTTTGTAGGGTTTTTACTGCTATTCCCCAGATAGGCTCTGCGTAAATTAGGATTAGCTGGATAATTTATTTAAAGGTAAGAACTTTGTTTTGTAGAGAGAGATTTGAATTCTTCCTGTTAAAAAGACACATAAATGAAATTTGTTTCGAAATTTCATAACTAAGTTAATATGTGTTTTGAATGCGAGTTTATTGTAGTATGAGCCCCAGGAAAACTTTACTTCATTGAACCACTCTATTTTATCTTCTAAAAACACTTGATCGGTCAATACCTTCTCAGGGGATAATATAACGATCTAAACAAAACAAAACAAAAAACTTATAACTCAAATGTTTACTTGAGTCATAAACAATTTTTGATCCTCTTTTTTTCAGACCACCTCCACATCTTCCCCGGAGCCCCAGATGATGGCGCAGCAGTACGCAAACATGCCAGCTGCCCTCCTGACCTCTCTGAAGAGGGACAAAAAGCCCTTCACCTACACCCCCGGAGGTGTGAACCTGTCCGAAGTGCTCAATGCTAGACTTCAAAAGAGAATGGAAAGGAAAAAGAAATACTCCGAAGAACGAATGGCTGCGATAAACGACAACGACGGTATGACGACTTTCAAACCCAACAAGCAAGTGATTGTGATGCCCACCTATAACTCTCCCCTGGATATGTACTCCATGGAAAATGCCCTGGAGGCTTTGGAATGCCAAGCTGAACTCGTTGCTAACGACAGAGCGTAAGTGAAAGTAATCTGAGGTTCAGTGTTTACATTGATTTTATTGAGGAAAAAGACATTGGTTACTAATGTTAAATGTTTTGTATTCTTGCTTTACATTTTTTTTAAAATGCGAGACCAAATTTATGTAGTACATTAAGCGTAACCAGTAACAAAATTGTACATTGTTAATTTAAACTACATTCAACATTGTTGTTTTGCAAGAAAAAACAAACAATTCATAAGTCTCATTTTAATATTTAAGACTCATTTCAATTGCCCATAGTCCGTTACCTTAAAACAGGCGTCTTAAGATTGACTTCTTTTTTACTGACTCTAAAAAGCACCATAAAAGCATTAACATTTCTTTTTAATATTCAAGTTGAACCCCATTATTTATGCAAAGTATATTTCCTTCTCAAGCATTAAAAATAAAGAAGACAATATTGCCTTAACTTACTTTAGTTATAGGAATTACTGTAACGTTGAGTGTAAAGAAGTTGTCAAAGACCTTGAGACGTCTCTTTTAGAGAAACAGACAAATTTCGAATAATACAATAATTATTTGACTTTAGCTCTAATACTGGCCTTACTTTTACAGGTCAGTTAACGAAGCCCATAATCACTCAAGGTTTGTTGTCTTTTGTTATTCGTCATTTACATCCCGCCAGCACTTGAATAAATCATTATATGAGAAACCTTTTTACCTTGCACTAAAATTTTACCAATGTTTTAAATTTGTATATTATCCCCTGATTATTTTTACTACTTATCTGTTGGAATCCATCATTACCTTCTAATAGCATACAAATACAAACAAACTTGTTATCCACACAGATACTAAATAGAGATGACAACTACTCTATCTTCTTTTTTTTTAATAAATCAGTTAATTTCTATTCAATTGTTTCCACAAGTCGGCATGTTCGATATTGCTACATTTTTTAACTTCCACACCTACCTCAAGGGCTTACCTTCTTCAGGTGAGTACGGGAGTTACGACCCCGAGGTGCCCCAGTGATCTTTCTTAACTGTCATGGTGTTTACAGTCTGGTAAACACACCCGGAATGCCTTGGCGATCTTTCCCTTTTTCGAATACCTTCCTTTTGTCAACCAAAACTTATCTTTTTTCTTTCTTCTTTCACCTTATGTCTAGATCCCAGATATATATTTAACAATTATTTACATTATAAATTTAGTTACTAGTAAATTTATAAGTATTTGGCGCAGCTTAAACAAATATAGTCCTTACATGAATAAAATAAATCATTCGACTTCAACAACAGGTCACGATGGGTTTTTCAGAAGCACATTTTAATTGAAGTGATGCAATCACCATTCAATCATATTTAAAATTCGTGGAAAGATAAAGCGTTTACGTTACGTTATGTAAATGGGTTGACGATTTATAGAATTAAAGTAATTAAATGAATACCTTTTTGCAATGTCGTTAACAACAAAATTAGTTGTTCTTTTGATATTATAGAAATTAATTAATGGGAAATTTCCTGAAGGGAAGAATCGTTAACTCAAAGCTATTTAAATTATGATATATATTTTGTTAGGTTAAGATAAAGTTTTTGAAGATTCGCAAAACAATATTTAAAAAGTACAGGCCGTTTGGTGTCGAAAGAATCTTAGAGAATTGATCCAAAATTACGAGTGCTTAGAATATATAATGAAGTACCCAAATTCATACTTCCTAATATGGTATGTGACCTACTTCTGCTTGACGATGTGCAGCAACTCGACACGGCTTTGATTCAACAAGTCACTGGTAGTCCCCTAAAGAAAATTTAGCCATGATGACAATTGCATAGTCTTACCGGTGCAGGATATTATGCTGGAATTTAACTTTCTATCATGTTCATGTCTGGGGATCTGTGTGGTCAAATAATTTTCAGGAATTGTCCGGAATGTTCCTCAAAATAATAGCAAGTTATTGTAAGTCAATGAAATGGCACATTATTATGGACTATTCCCTCGTTTCTTGGGAACATGAAATTCACGAATAGCTGCAAATGATCTGTCCAAATAGCTAAACATAACCACTTGCAGCCAATTATTTGCCCAAGTTGATCAAAGATCCCAATATATGCCACGTGAAAACAATCTACACCATTATGCAGTCACCTCCAGGTTATTAACAATTTGGATCCATGATTCTAGTGGAATCTGCTTCGTATTAGAACACTACAATCAGCTCTTACCTATTGAAATCATAACTAATATGAACAAGAAACGTTTTTTCAGTAATCTAGGGTCGTCCAACCAATAAGTCCCCCAGTCCAGCAGAGACGCTGAAACCCATGGCGTGTTGTTATCAAAAACACTTGAGTTCAGTCTTTTGATGTTGTACCCCTTCAACACCAAATTTCGTTGCACTGCCCTCACGAACTCGTGTGTCGTACATTCCATATTGATGGTTATTGTTATTTGAAGCAGCATATTTTGTCTGATTACACTGACTGTTCTACTAAAACTTCGCTGATTTTGGTCTTTAAATAAACGCGTTGGTCAGTGTGTTTTCCATAGTGGGAAGTAATGCCTGAAATTATAAATTATCGGTGCACTCTTGACAGTATGGATCACGAAATGTTCTTAACAATTTCTGGATTGGAATGCTCCGTACGTCTAGCTGTCGTACAGCCATATTGACACCAGAAAATGTTTTACTTAAATAACTTGAGAACAAACTAAAGCCTTGATAATGCACTGCTTATTAATGCGATACTGCCATGTGCATAGATGCATAATGCTATCCTATGAATTTTGGCATTTCAAAATAGTTAACTTATAATGAACGTCTTTGATGGTTCACAATAAGATGTTACGACACTTTCGTTTCAGTTTTTTCAGAAGTTGGTATCATCATAAATAATTAGCCAGGAAATAAAATTAAAACTCAGAGCTATGATCTTTCATTAGTTAATTCTGAACTCTTTTAACAGTGTACTTCTGACCTCTTCTAATTTAAGTACATGCCCAATTTTAAGCTTTATTATTGTGATATAGTTAACATCATGTTTCATGACTTAATAAAACAATCATCTGAATCCGTTTTATGAAACAATAATTTATCTTATTTTATTGTACATATCAACACTAAATTTCCTACTCTTTCTTTCACGAAACTGATTTTCAGGTTTAATTCTTGTACATTCCATTCTTATATATGAAAATTATGTTTTATTAAATCGCTAAATAAACTTAACGAATCTTAAAAATTGCGATTTTATACAATTGTAACTTATATTATTAAACATAAACACAAAAGAAAAAAAACTTCAATGAAGCAAGAAAAAATAACCTTGCATGACTGCAATTCCTATCGCGTTGCATTAAATAAGAAAGTTTACTATCAAACAAAAACAAAAGAATGAAAGCCTCTTTGGAAAAAACAAGAAATCAACTAAAGAGCATGATTGCATTGCGTCCGCTTCTTTTGTATTGCAGTAAACAAGAAAGTATAATAAGATAATTCTTTCACTTCTTTTTACAGCCTTTCTTCTCCTTCTCGATCTGCCACTCTACCTAGGAATCACACTTTTAAATTTGATGACAAAGATTTCGATCCTAGCAAAAATGTTGCTCAATCAAAAGCTTTCAAAGTGCTTCAAATTATCACCGATACTGATGAAGAACCTTGCAATAAAGGTAACTGCAATTTAAGAATATCCCTGTCGAATTTAAGAGGAGGGGGGAAATAATACGAAATAATCATAAAATAACATTTCAAATATGAGTAGAGTTCAGACTGTCTTCTCAAAAGTAGTAACTAAAATGGAAAACAAATTCTTGAGTAGAAATTTGGTAAGTTAACTTTGAGGGCTTACTTAATTACCGTTGATTTGATATAACACGGTGTTTTCGTTTTGTTAAATTTCACTTTGCTATTTTGTTATTGCTCGCAATATTTCTTAATATTTTGATTCTATATTAATTTTATTCCAATAACCCCATTAACCATATCGAAGAAACTAAAGAAAAAAAAATGAATAGTAAAAAAATGTATATATAATAATTTGGATATGTGTTTAGTAATTTGAGATGTGTGTAGTATTATGAGTGATATGTTATTTATAAGTAAGTGGTGTACATTCATTATACGCCGAAAATATGCATTTGCGTATGCTTAAGTAAATTAGGTTATGTGGAAGGGTCGAGATAAATTTTATTCGCTTTCAAACAGTTTTTTTTTTAAAAAAAAATCAGCTTAAGAGTATTAAAGATTGCAAACATGTATTTAGATTGTTGAGAATAGTTTAATATGTAATAGATATATTTTATTTATTTATTATTTTGTAGCGATAAAACTTGCATTTCTTTTAAGATATATTTAAGTTAATAATTCATCGTTTGCTTTAATTTTAATATCTGAACAGATTATTGTTATCTTTTTAAGTATTTTAAAGTTAAAGTTACTTTAATTTTAATATTATTTTAATTATTTAATTTTAATCACCGAATCCTTGGTTTTCATTACTTTTGTGGTAAAAAAATGAAATTATTTTTGTACTTTAGAAGATCAATGACAATACGGTGGTGAAATAAATAATCAAGTAAATTTCTGGAAATAGTCAATTTAACTTAGAAATTTTAATTTAATCATTCAAGACAGTTATTTTTTACAAATGGTTTTAATAACTCTAAGGCTAACAGCCAGATTTTTAAGAATTCAACATATATCGCATTAAAAAAAAAAGATTTTAAAAATGATGACGTATTGCTATTTTTTATCGAAACATTTTAATGGAACGTCTTTCTTTGTAACACAATTATTTAAAGGTTTATGACATAGAATTATTTATCCTAAGTATTGATTTAAATAAAAAAAAATTCCCTTTGTATATTTGATAAAATGATTTGCTGATTTTTATTTTGCTTTTCTAAAATCTTTGATGCCTAACTTACGGTAACAAAACACATTTAAAGACGAATTTTTGAAATTATTTAAAGAATTCTCTTGGAATGCTTATTTTATGAGTTTATGAAGCTTTAAAATTAGAAAAATAATCTTAATAAAAATTTTATTTCGTCATATTTTTTTCTGTTAAAAGAGCAATCTTCATGAAAAATAAGCAAGAATTCGACCTTTTCCTTTAATATAGTAACTGAAAATAAAATTTTTGTATCGATCAATTTAAAATCAGTGATGCAGACAGGTACTTTCTTTAGAAAATAGACTGTTTTCTTGAGAATATTGCTGTGAATTTAAAAATCATTGTAATTTTCAATTTATAGCAATACGAAAGCATTTCTAATTATTTTTAAATCCCAATTTTAATCTTTTTCCGCATAAATATTTGAGAAACGTTTGTGTAAAATTTCAGGTTAATTGAAACATAAAATTGGGAGATATTGCGTTTTTGCCCTTATGATAAATGTAAAAAAAAGTCCATTTTGAGAAAGCATTAAAAATAACAATGAACGAAACTTATTCTAAGAAATACACTTAAATTTTAACTAATACGTTACATATTGATAAAGTTCACCTTATTTAACTTTTATAACTAGTTTTGTTTTTTCTGAGAGCTAGCAGAATTATTCTATGTTTCTTTGACTTTGTGTTTGCGTGTCATATTGATTCATGAATGCGGCAGGTGTAAGTAAAACAAGATTATTAATAATAATATTAAAGTCATTTAAACAATCTAGAAATTCATCATTAAACTGAATAATAATATCATAGGCTCCAGAAAACCATTTTTAGCATTCTCTGTTAAAACAAAAACAAACTAAAAGTTCGTAACGAAAAATATATTGTCATGTACAATAAACATCTGTTTAAAGGTTTTATATAAATTTATTTGAAAAAAATAAAATTTTTACGAGAAATATAGGGGGAATAAAACATAAATAAGCACTTGGTGTATCATTTCTTATTAGCAGAAGCCCACTTCCGGTTGCAAAATTTCATGAACAAGTGTTATAACATTTGTAACTTGATTTCCTAATAAGATTGAAATAAAATTCAAACAGATTAGTAAAAGGAAAAAATACAGTTTTAAGGGGAGAAAAACCAAAAATATAAAATATTTTAACCGAAAATTCCATTTTGAAAGTGTACTGTTGCCTTAATATCATTTATTAAAAGTTTTGGTATGATAATTATAACTTAAAATTTTGAAGTCGAGAGCTAATATAATCGCTGTTTTTCTGCGCATAAGTCGAATAGAGATGTTAGTTGGACTTTTCATTTCTCAGTATTCTAAAGCTCATAATTATATGCTTTGTACAGATTATAATTGTATACACTACGGTTCGGACTGTAGATAATTCAAGTTAAGAAGAACAGTATTTTTTTTTAAAAAAATAACACCTTGACAAAAGTAGATTACTTATTTCAAAAAATAATTCGATATTTGCCTCTTTAGAAGAACTGAATAATTCAAACAGCCAACGCCATCTACAGGCCATGTACGAAAATAAATTCTTCTTGAATAAAGAAAAATTCTTAAAAAAAATGTATTTCCATTATTTCAAAATCATCTGTCAGTAAAAGGAAAAAAATTAAAATTTAATTAGAGCGTATTTTTTCTTGAAAGCAATAAGTTTGTGAAGCATAATCGAGAACTCGTTATTATAAATAAAGTTTTTCTAAATTATTCTGCAGCAAAAATAAAAATATTCAGAATTGGATTCAGCTTAAAATAAAAATAAAAATTTAAGTAAATTAAATAAAAAGAGTACAATAGCAATTAGTTTTTTTTTATATATAAATCAATAGTTTATTTAAATGGAAAAAAATTATGTAAGTTTATTTATAAAATTTCGAGGATCAAAATAAATTTGATGAATGTAAATAACTCAATATATATAGTGCAAATAATTAAGAAGCTAAAAATGAAGCACTGAATTGTCATTTTCATCATTTTTAAAAACTACCAAACCAGGTAATGAACTTTAAATGAAGAAAAGTTATCTTCCAGTATTCCTCAGAATTCCGAATTTGATGGTATGAAACAAGAAAATATTCCTCTATAAACATTTTTTTTTGAGTATATTTCATTATTAAGGTATATAAAATGTATGGAATTTCTTTAGACTTTACTTTTAATGCTTCAATCATTTAAACAAAAAATATTAAGCGGTATTATGTATTTACAGGTAAATCTCAACATCAAGACGAAATGAGATTCACTGGTATCCGTGACAGCAAAGCTATTCCATCCAAATTTTTCCAGACCCTTCAAAAAATTACTGGAACAGATGAAGACGATGAAGAAGAAAATATCAATAATAACAATACCCGGAATACTACTCGAGTTGGTAAGATTTCAAAACAAAATTGTGAAAGCACGATAATACTTTGATAACAATACGATGACACTTCTTTATATGAGGAATTTAAAAACTATTCGAATAACCTTAAACAAAGTAACCTCCTTAGAGTGAGGAG
>BMAW01034261.1:0-15972 GCA_019974015.1 Nephila pilipes
TGTGTGTGTGTGTGTGTGTTTGAGTGTAATGATTTAACTTAATTCCTATTAATTTCTGACCATAATATAATTTAATTTCCTAATTTTGCCTTTTCTCTCCTCTAAAAGAAAATGTTCATTCTTATTTCCTGATACGATTCCTTATTTCTTTTTAATTTATTGAATCAATGGTTCTATAAAAAATCGCAAAATCAGCAAATCACATGCTCCAGACCTGTAGGGATGGTCCCTACCAGTCTTTAAGTCTACACTTAAATTCATGCATGTCAATGAATGAATTTAAGAGTAGAATGAATGAATTTAAGTGCCTGATGCCTAATACTGATTTTCTGGATACATTTAATGATTTCCTCAGGCGTGTTAGGATCTATGGGGGGGATGGTAGGATCTATGGGGGGGAAGGTAGATCTAAAAAATTGAGTGCGTTGCAGACAGTTTCGCCTACATTTAATTCAGGATTTCTAGAGCTGGGACTTTCTTGAAAATTTTCTTCCAGCGTGCTTACCAAAATGTTAACTTTTTGCTCATTAGTAACTGCAGTGGTTGATTGAGTATTAAGTGGGGGGACATTACACCTCTTATTTTTAAGATAACCTAGTGGAGGTCCAAAGTTATTATTCTTCAATTTACTAAAGATAAATATAAATACATAAAGTCTAAAATATATTAGTAAAATAGTCCCTTAATGATATGCAACACAATAAGAGAAACCCTGCTCTAAAAACACTAATTTCTTTTTTCTCAATCCTTGTAATTGTAAAAGATTCCTACCATTCAAATTATTTGTAACTGCAATAATTTCTTTCGCATTAAACATCTCAAGACTTCCGTGTGTTATCTTTTCTCACTTTCTAGACTGCGAAAAACGGGTATTCAAAATCAAGTACAAAGTACTCACTTTTGAATACTTCACATACTAAAAATGGCTCCGATCCCAACTTATTCAAATTCAAGACTCGCACGTACTCATTTTTAGTAACAGATACGTACTCAAAATAGAAACTTCACATACTCATTTTCGAAGATATTTGTGTATCAAATACGTGTGTGAAATAGAAAAATGAGTTTATCATCTATTCATTTTTTGAATCTATTACTGTATCAAATATGAGAGTGAAACAACAAAATGAGTATGTAACGTATTTATTTTTGAAGCTGTTACTATATCGAATACGAGAAGAAACAATAAAATGAGTATGTAATTCCTTCATTTGTGAATCTGTTACTGCATTAAATTATGAGCATGAAATAATAAAGTGAGTATGTATTGCATTCATTTCCTATACTGTTGTTGTATCGAATATGAATTTTAAACAGAAAAATATATATCAACTTAATTTTTAAGATACTTAAATAAGTGATCCTTTAATTGCTAGTTTCAATTTCTTCATCTTTCATATTATTTAACGTACACTTTATGAAGTTTTTGTCACAAAATTTCGAATCAAAATTCTAGCATTTACTGTGTGTTACAAAACTTACTTTCAGAAACAAAACTGCTACTGTTATGTGATCATAAACTGTACTTTGAACTTATACCTCAAATTTAGATCAATCCGAGTGTTTAAGAAATCTTTAATTAACGAACATAGATTCGATTCAAGAGTTAAATTCTTTTCAAAGTAAATGTGTTAGAAATTTGAGCTAACAGTTCCAGAAGAAATTTGGTTCATTAAAAATTATATTTATGTTTCTAGAAGCAATTTATAGTTTTGATAATATCCTATACATGTGAAAAATTGAGTTTTATTTGAAGTTTAGTCTTTTAATAATAAGATATTGCAAACATCTTGGAAATATTATGATGAATATTAGATTTTCCAACGTAAGAAATTAGTATATAGCATTTTATTTCAATACCCTCCTTTTTTATTTAACACACATTTAATTTTGAATTAACATCTTAACAAAATTAATATCCATAATTAATGATTCATAGTACACAGAAAAAACAAAATAAACCAAATAAAATTTTTGAAAAATTTATTCTGAATATCATACGCATACATATAAAAAAATAAAACATTCATAATTTTGAAACAAGAATATTAAAAATATAATATAATTTTTTCACTCCTACAGATGAAGGCAAGTTGTTATAAAAATCACTTATAAACACTGCTATCTAGTCCAACTCCATCCCCATTTGTGATACACAGCTAATGTTTTAATATAAGGTACAATGAGGTACCACTTAAAATATAGGAAGTTCTAATATGTAAAGGTATGTAATTAAACAATCTTTTTTATGCAACGAAAGATTCTTCTAGGTCAGACTATAAGATACACTCTCAACTTCTAGAAATATTAATACGGGAGTAGCTCAAGGAAGCCTAATCGGGCCTTTTTTTTTAATTTTTTCGTTAACGATATCCCTAATTATAGTCTCACTAGCCTGAACATGTATGCAGATGATACGGCAATTGTCGCCAAATTCAGAAATCGTAAATCCGTAACTTTTGCTCTAAACAAACATCTCAATATTCTTGAAAACTATTACAATAAATGGAAAATAAAAATAAATGTTGAAAAATCTAACGCTGTACTATTCACTAAGAAAAACAATATCCCCCCTCCTATCTTTTATAACAATATCATTCCTTGGGATACTTCCGCCAAATATTTAGGTCTCACGTTCGATAAGCATCTAACCTGGAGAAAACATATTATTAACACACGTGATAAGTTCAGACGTATATCACACAAAGTTTATCCTTTAATTAATTGAAAATCTAAAATGAATATTGTATGGTGATGAATTGATTAGACTTTGAGTTATTGCAACTTATCTATTCAAACAAAGAGCTATGGACTGTATACAAAAATATGAATGTTTATTTGAGCGACGGTTGGTACGTCGTGCTCCTAGGGTGATGTCTACAGGAAGAATGAATACAATAAAAAAAACAAGAATATGACGACTAGCGCCATCTGCACTCGCGGGTCGTAACAGTCCCCGCCATTGAAATGAAATTTCAATACAAATATACACACACATAATATGGTTACAATACTTAAATACAAAATACACGATACATTATACAATACTTAAATATGTGATTAAAGTTGAATTATACACAAACAATAATTACTAATTACAAAATTTCATATAGGTAATATGCAAAGGTTTCTAATTGTTCTCTTCAATATGTTTCCGTTTGGCATTCGCAGGTTCACAACTCGGACCTTACCATCTGTGCCGGGAAATACTTCTGTTATTCTACCAGTACTCCATTTCGTACTGGGAAGATTTTCGTTTTTTATTAACACTAAGGATCCGACTGAAACATTATTTTTTTTGAATTTCCACTTGTGACGTTCTTGCAAATTATTTAGATAATCACGTTTCCAAAGTTTATAAATGTGTTGAGTAAATTTTTTTACTCTTTCCCATCTCGACAACCTATTCTCGTTTATATTAGTTACTTGTGGTTCAATTATGGATGTTAGGGGTCTGCCAACTAAGAAGTGTGCAGGGGTCAGAGTTTCGAAATCATCGAAATTTGATGTCAAAGGAGTGAGTGGTCGGGAATTTAGTACTGCTTCAATTTCACAAAGTATGGTAATGAACTCTTCAAGAGTTAAATGTGCATTCCCTACAACTCTTTTTAAGTGGAATTTAAAAGATTTTACCCCTGCTTCCCATAGTCCTCCACAATTTGGGGACCTCGGTGGGATAAAGTTCCACTCTATGGATTCACTAGTCAAAAAATCAGCTAATGTTTGATCAGGCGATTTAACTATTTTGAACAATTTTTTAATTTCGGCGTTTGCGCCAACAAAGGTTTTACCATTATCAGTGACGATTTTTGCGCACTTACCTCTCCTACCAAAAAAACGTTTTAAACTTGCTATGAATGCTTGGGATGTGAGATCAGTCACAAAATCCAAATGTATAGCCTTTGTGCATAAACATACGTATATTACCACATAAATTTTATTTAGTACTCCTTTTCTTTGATTTTTAAACTTTATAAGGAATGGGCCTGCGAAATCAATGCCTGTGACATTAAAAGGGTAGTTCGGAGTTACACGATCTCTCGGTAGATTAGCCATAATTTGATTTGATGTGATAGGCTTATTTTTGAAGCAAATTACACATTCATGAATAATTCTACGACAATTATTTCTGCCATTGAGTGGCCAGAATTTCTGACGAACAAGATATAAAGTGAGTGGGGTCCTGCATGCAAATATTTTTTATGATAATAACACAATATAATATCAGTTAAAATATGTTTACTCGGTAAAATCATTGGGAATTTAGCCTTCTCATTCAAATTTGAATTCGCAAGTCTGCCTCCAACTCTAATAATGTTACTCTCATCAAGAAAGACATTAAGAGAAGTTAACTTGCTTCTTGTAGGAATAGGCTCACCTGCCAACAATTTACGCATTTCTTCGGGGAACTCCTTTTCATGTAAGGAGTGGATCAGCCAATTTTCAGCATAACTTACCTCTTGTGAAGTAAGGGGTCCTTTTATCTTTGCACTTCTGGTTCTGCAGTTATGTATGAACCTGTAAATAAAACTTATAACTCGAATTAATTTTACATAACTGTTTGATATATTAATTATGTTCGCAAAGAAATTATTTTGAGACATTATGAATGAAGTAATTGTCAGGGAAATGTCATTTCCAGGATTTGAGTTCTTTTTCATTTCTGCTGAATACAATCTTTCTGGAATCGCTTCATCTAGTCCATTGGTCAGGAAGTTGGTTTGACTCAGAAACGAGGGTCCATTCCACCACTTGGAGTTCTTTGAAAGAGCTTCGACACTGATTCTGTCCTTGTGCTTAACTCTCAAAAAGGTGGCAGCTCCGTATGCTCTTTGGCTAGCATCGGAGAAGGTATGGATTTGGATTTCACTTGAATCTTTAGCACTGGAATCGAGGATCATTCGTGGAATCTTTAGTTCTGACAAAAGAGGAAGTTCTGACCGCCATTGTAACCATGTTGCATAAATATCTGGTGGTAGCTCGTCATCCCAGGCTAATTTTCTTAGCCAAAGTTCTTGTAATAAGCATTTGAGCTTAATTGTGTAAGGCGATAAAAATCCAACTGGATCGTATATTTTACCAGCTGATTGTAGCACAATTCTTTTTGTGACAGGTTTTGATGTATCCAATTCTAGCAGTCCTTTCACATCAATTGTGAAATAGTCGTGGATGACATTCCATGGTATCCCTAAAACTTTTGATGATTGGACTCCAGAATCGTTTTCCGAGTGACGAGGATATGTCTCAAGGCCTTCGTATTCCCATGTTTTCATTAAGGCTTGATCGTTTGAATTCCATTTGCGTAATTTCATGCTAGCATCTTTCATGATGGTATCAGCATCCTTTGATATTTTTAAAGCTTGGGAGATGTCATCAGCACCACTAATTACATCATCAACGTAGAGACAAGTGTCGAGCAATTCAGTTGCTGCTGGATACTGTTCACGATATTTCTCGATATGATGCTTAATCGTTGCGGAGAGTAAGAAAGGACTCACGTTCACTCCAAACATCACACGCTTAAATCTGTAAACTTGAAACTTGTAGGGCTCGATTTGATTTGAACCAAGTTCTGGAAACAGAAATCTAACTGCATCTCTGTCCTCGTCGCGCAATGAAATTTGTAAAAATGCACGTTCTATATCTGCGATAATAGCAATCTTGTTCAAGCGAAAGGAAATGATCAGATGGAATATGTTTGGATTTAAATTCACACCTGGCCATATACAGTCATTAAGAGCTAATTGTCCATCGTCATGGGAACTTGCATCGAAAACTATGCGCATCTTTGTAGTTAAGCTTTCTTGACGAAAGACCGCTTGGTGCGGTAAATAGAAAACTGCTCTATTAGTTGACCTTTCAGTTTGTAGAACCTTTTCAATTATTCCTTGCGACTCATATTCCTTTAAAATTTCAGAATATTGAATGAACAGAGTTGGGTCACGAATGAATCTTCTTGTTAATGATTTAGCACGTTTTTCTGCAACGGAAAAATTGTCTTGTAATTCTTGTTTATCCTTTTTCCAGGGAAACCCAACTTCATAACGAGCATTATTGAAACGTACTGAAGTCTTAAAATATTGCATGGCTTGGTCATCTAGATCACAGTCCGGTTCGTCTGTAATGCCTAATGACTCTAGTTCCCAAAATTTTGTTATACTGTTATCAACCTTATCTTGGAGGAAATTGCAATAGTAATGGTTTGATTGTTCGTTTTGAATGGAACCTGTAACAATATAACCGAACACAGAGTCTTGCAATATTATTTGATCGTCATATAACTTTATTTGTGCACTCTTTAATAACTCATAAAATATTTCCCCTCCAAGAAGAATGTCAATACGTTTGGGAATATTAAATTCCGTATCTGCATAAATTATATTTTTTGGAAAATTTATTTTTGTGATATCAAACGGTTCTGCAGGAACACATCCTGTTATTTCAGGCACTAAGAGAAAGTTAAGTTTTCTTTTGAATGATCCACTTTCGTTTGAAATTTCAGTGATCACTCTTTCTTTTACAGCAGTGCAAACACCGTTCACACCCACAATTTTCGCGTTTATTTTTTGTTTCTTCAATCCTAAACATTCCGCGGCTTCGATGCTACATAAGCATTGCTGACTCCCGCTGTCTAGGAGTGCATTCAACAGACGCCAGCTGCCTCCCGCACTTTGAACTTTGACCTTGGTGGAGGAAAGCAAAACCGATTTGTTCTTTACTGTTGTATACAAACACGATGTAGCGGTTGAAGAAAAATTTACTTGTGGTGAATCGTTCATCGGCGCAGGAGTTGGGTCATAAATAATCCTAGATGAACTCTGCAGGGAGGGAACAGGAAGGTTGCCGTTCGTTGGGTTAGATTCTAAACGGGGTTTACTTGCATTGCAAAGAAGTGAATTATGGTTGGCATTGCACCACTTACATTTTTTGTTTAATTTTAAACAGTTCTTAATAAGGTGATGACCGAGACAATTAAAACACAGATTTAGAGATTTCACTCGATTGTTCCTATCTTGAATAGACATATCATGAAAGTTTTTACATTTAAAAACTGGGTGTGGTTCTGATAAACATAGAGGGCAATTTTTTTTATCACTTTTTACAACAAACGTTTTGAATTTGAGAGGATTTTCGTTCTTTGGTTTCAACGAGGAATTTCTCTGCACGTTTTCTAAAGCTTGGCTTCTTTTAATTAAAAAGTCTAAAAATTTATCCCATTCAGGCAAATCATTGGAATGTAATTCCATTTCAAATTGTTTACGAGATTCATCGTCTAGACGTTGGGTGATAACAAAAATTAGCATTGATTCACACAAAGCGTTAGGTTCTAATTCTGATTGTTTTAAAGCTCTCAGATGACTCTGAATGGAGTCAATTAAATTTCTAAGGTGAAATGCAGATTCAAATTTTATTTTGTTAGGATTCAACAGTTCAGCAATGTGGCTATTAACGATTAATCTTTTGTTTTCATATCTTCGTTTTAAGGCGTCGAATAAAGATACGTATGAATCATTAACTGTTTGTAATTGTTTTGCATTGCCTTTGAGGGCAGATTGTAAATAATACAATTTTTGAGAATCCGATAAACAAGTATTATCATCAATCAATGTTACAAACTGAGATTTAAATTGTAACCAATCAACATATTGTCCCGAAAATTCAGGTAAATTAATGGCAGGCAGTTTTACGTTACAATTAGCAAAATCATTGTTTACAGACAATTTAGAGGTATTCAAAGCTAATGATTCAAGTAAAGTATTGAGACTCACCTCTAAATTATCAGCGTCTTGTTCCATTTTATCCAAACTGTTTTCAAAATCAGGGAGTTCTTCATCCGAAAGAATGCTGTAACTTTCGTTTCGTAAAACGTCGATTTTCGCTTTGACCTGGGAAAGCGAGACTTGTTTACTTTTTACTTCCACTTGATTCAATGGAGAATCAGCACTTTCTAAAGAGTTTTTAATCCGAGTAATTTGACCGAGCAAATATGCTTTCCTTCTGCTCAACACGGTGAGTTCCGATAGTTCTTTTGGCGCCATGTTATTCTCGGGCTCGTGTGACCACAAATACTGTATGGTGATGAATTGATTAGACTTTGAGTTATTGCAACTTATCTATTCAAACAAAGAGCTATGGACTGTATACAAAAATATGAATGTTTATTTGAGCGACGGTTGGTACGTCGTGCTCCTAGGGTGATGTCTACAGGAAGAATGAATACAATATGACGACTAGCGCCATCTGCACTCGCGGGTCGTAACAAATATTAATAATAAACTACTAATTTACGCTGCCATCATGCGCCCAGTACTGACATATGCATGTCCTATCTGGGCATACTGCGCCAAATCAAATTTAAAACTTTCGGAAAATTCCCAGAGCTCAATTGTTAGGATGATTGCAAAAGTTACCATGTTCATGAAAAACTCAGAAATAAATAAAGCTTTACAAATTAAAACCTTTAAAAAACATGTGCAAACATTATCTAAAGCCTACTTTTAATTCCCTACAAAACATAGATAATATTAATATTAAAAATCTTGAAAATTATGTTATTACTCCATCTTTAAAAAGACCCAGACTAATCCTCTCTGATTCTCATAACCCCCCATAATCCAGATTTAACCTTTAATTCAATTTAATATCAACTTTTAAATATAAATAAAAAATATATGCAACACTTGAGAACAAGAAGGGTAGCCAATAGCAGCAGTATAAGTGTACATCCTCTCTCGACCAATAGGAATGCACCATCTCATTTTCCTTTTCAAGAACTTCACTTTTCAAACAACAGCATCCAGCATCTATTAAAGTCTCTAATAGCCACCAGGATTCACTAGTGTCTCCGGTACTTTTTTCAAGATAATAACACTTCTACTCGCCCAATTTTACTCTTATCAGCATCCAGGAAACAACATAGAAGAATGTAATTTCCATTTTCACCCAAAAGAACATTTATTTTACAGGATTCGGTCTGGAAGAGCGCTCCGCTCTCTGAGCGCCCGCAGAAATTAACGTTAACGTCAGATTTTTTTATATCTTTCAATTCAACAACATCTTGTGAATAAATATGAGTGAAAATGCTTTTCAAATAGCGCTGTTTCCAACAACAAATCCAAACAACGTATTTAACCTTAATTATCACCTAATATTTACCAAAAAGCAATTTTATATACCTTTCCTTGAAATTGAATACCTTCGTCTAAGAATTGCTTCAAATCTTGAATAAGTGGTTCAAAAACTGTGTTATACCTGTATTTTTCAACATCTAAGGATTGATAAACTTTTGTTAAGAAAATAGAGCCAAAAACTGATTAAATTGATTGCATGTAACTTTTTACACTAAGTCATATGTACCCATTTTATAGTTCATGTGTTCTTCTGAGTGTAGAGTGGTAAATTTGAAATATAGTTTGAAATGTTTAAGTGAACCATATTTGTTTTGAACCCCAGTTTATAAATTCCGTAACCAGTATATAAAAGGAAATTTTATAGTCCTTAATATTTTTAATAATTTTTGAGAGTGTTGTTTTACATTTTTCTTGTTTTGAATACCTGCAATGTTTTACATTGGATAAAGACATACGTTCAAATCTCATACAAACTTCTCATGTAAAAATGACTACGTCTGGGTATACATTTTCGAGTATTTCTTTTTTCTCCGTGTTTGTAACTTTATTTACAATCGATAAATTGGTTTACATTTGAATATTTTATCTTTATATTTTAAATATTTAGGAATACTGATTAAATTGATTTTTACTGATTAACTGATTGTTCGGAAAATTGTTAAAATGATAAACGCAAAATATTTTTATGAGCAATGTTTAAAATTTTTCAACTAAAAGGATTTTTTCGATAACTCTTATACGCAATATTATCTGAAATGCTGAAAACAAGTGGGACAAATAGCCTCTCCAATACATTCGTCATCATTAAGGAAAATCGTTTCTACTCTCAACTTATCAGAATGGCTTAAGCAGTCCCTCGGGCTTTTGCATTACCTTGACAAACGAGTTAAAAAAAATAAGAAATGTTATCAACCTACCGAAACCACAAAGATTCTTTTAAAGAAATATTGCAAGTGCAGGAAAGCAACGCTTTTAGAAGAAATCTAGATACCTTAAATTAGGAATGCTAGCCTTCAGCATTAAACACGACAAATATATATTCGTATAATCAAAAATATATTGGTAAAAGAGGATCTTAATGATCTGCAATACGACAAAGAAAGGCTGCTCAAAAAACACGAGTTTTTACTATTCTCAAACACTAATTATAAAAGTTAATAGCATCTCAATTGATTTGCAACTGCAGTTCACTTCTTTTACGTTAAATATCTTAAAACTTTCTCGAGGAACCTTTATAGATATTCCATATTATTTTCTTTTAATTTAACAAACAGGTTTCCATTTAGGTTTGGGGCATTTTTTATCAGCATTAAGACTCTACAATTTATGTTCTCATTCATCCTTTGTAACACCACTTGGAATTTGGAATCATATATTTAGAAGTTCTGCAACATTTATACGATTTTATCCAATTTTTGAGTCAATGACAGCATTGAAAGTCTTATGAAAACATAGCTTCTAAAGAAAGAAAGAAAAAAGCTAATTAGAAAGTATTAAAAAAATTATGAAAACAATTATAATTTTAGCCATACTGCAATATTACAATTTATTCTAACGAAGGATGTTCAGTAAATACTTTGAGAAATAAAATAAAATAAAATATTTTAGGTAAATGTATATTATTTATTTTTCAATATTATCTCTCCATTTAGCTCTATATCCTTTTCCAAGTGTTTCGCAAATTTTTTGATTCACCTAAAAATTAAGATTTCGATTTTCAGTAACATAACCTTTTCGTTCGACGAGAACTGTTGTCCGCCGAGATTATTTATTTATTTAGTTCCGAAATAACAAAAGGTTACTGAGAATCAAATGTGGTGAATTCGGTGAATGTTTTAAAAATAATTAACTTTATTTCTGTGATCTTGGCCATAGGAACTGCACAGCTGTTCACATGTGCTTTGTCGTGAAGGAAGAGGATAATTTTCTTTTTCAAATGGTGAAGAATTTTCTTGATTTCTTCTTTCAGCCGGTGCAATGACAAAGCATCGTACTCTCCATTCGTTATTCTTCTTTTTGTAGGAATCGGTTCCGGCGAGATAACATAATAATGATATCACCTATCTGGCCAATATAACCGTTTTTGCTTTCATCGTATCCCCTTTGCCTTCAAAGATCCACTGTTATGACTGTTCCTTTTCATCAAGAGTATCGCAGTTATGATTCGACGCGGAAACTCGTCAGGATTGCGATGAAAAATGCACCAAAATAGCCTCACAGTCGACAACACAATTTCACGTTCATTTTCCATTAAGAGCAAACACGGCACTCATCGTGGCAAGAATGATTTCAAACCTAATTTTTCGTGCAATAAATAGCACTGTGTCTTGCTATATGTCAAAGGCCTTATCTATTTGCCGCAATTTAATTCGTCGATCCATATCGTGGATTATATCAATCATTCCGGTAGTAGGCCCTTTTACTGGACGAGAGTAGTCACTTTCCGAACGACGTTTATTTTTTCTGAGTGTACGGTCGCATTTAAACTCATTTGCACAATTGTTAACAGGTGCAAATACAGAACCAGATGTGTCATGAATATCATCGAACTCAGCTTTGATGTCTTTCGGTGTTGAGCCTTTTAACTATAAGAATGTAATCACCGCTGGAAACTCACTTTTTTTCATTTTTTTTTTAACTAAACACAATTTTCTTGTATCTTAACGCAATGAAAATAAAGTCCTGGGATGAAAATGACCGAGATTTAAAGAGCTGTCCATTGAAACATGACAGAAAATAAACCAGTTTCGATGCTACGAGCGCCATCTCTTGGATATTCTAAAGACTTATTAAATGTCCATCATTTGTTATCGTCTTCCTCTAAGTTATAGGTTGCCAAAGTGATCCAGGTGGACCCCCAGGGGTCCATAGGAAAACACACGGGTTGTCCACGTAGACGTGAAAAGAAAACAGGGGTTCACAAGTTGTAAGTGGGGGTCCATGAAAAATTTTCTGGTTTTCATAATAAAGAACAAAAATTTTGGCTTGGATTTACCTATTAACGTAGGCAGGTAACATCATTCACTAGGTAGGTACTCAAAAATATTCGAGACTCAGTTCAATCACTGAACTGAATAGAACAATAGATAATAGTACAAGTGTACACCACATGCCGAGACTTGCAAAGTGCCGCCCGCTCGTCCGGGATTCTTGTTTAGACTTGCAAAGGGATGAAATGCGACTTGAGCTGTGCTTGCAATCTACATTAGTATAAATACGAATGTCAAGAACAAAACGTTACTCATAAACTCCCCGAATTACCAAACTGCACTCCCAACATTTTCGGGTTACAACTGTGGATGATTCCGACGTGATCAGACGTTCTTTCCCTGCTGAGTATAACTAACATAAAGACTTTCAATCGCCCAAGTAGCACTTTTCAGTGCTATTGTGCGAAGGTGATTAACTTCTTTCCTATTAACGGAGACGACCCCGGAACGAGATAACATAATAATGGCCACGGAAATGGAATGCAACAATTCACGCCCTTCATCACCAAGTCTAACCCAGGACAAGGAAATCTGCGAGACTCTGAGACTGATGAACGAAAGACTGAGGATCCTGAAAATGCAACATGAGGACGCCTACTCCCATGTATGCCACATAGAATCCAGATATATGGACCGTGAAAGCGACTTTTATAAAGGAGCGTATGGACTTTACCTGACAGCCAAGGAAGCAGCAGAAGAGGCAGAGGGTGAGTATCTCTCTTTTCCTAAATGCCCCATACCCGGCTGCCCCCTACACACACAACTTCCAATCACTCCTGAAAAAAGGTATAAAACAATTAATTTTGATAATGAAGGTTTCCAAACCCCACCAATTAGAAAACAAGCAAAAGGAAAATTATTGAGCAACATTTTCATCAAATAATAGAAATCTCTAACAAATTTAAAGACCTAAAACTCCAAAATGAGATGTCAGAGTCTCAAACAATCCAAGAAGAAAACGAGAATAAAAATAATGATACAGAAATGACTATCAAAAACCAATTACCCTCACCTATAATGCTAAAAATAACTAAAAACTACAGGCAACAACTGAAAGAACTCACTTTAGCATATGAAAAGCTAAGAACAAAACTTTCGGGAACTATACGTTGATACCCCCGAATAATATCTTTCTCTAACCAAATACCTCAGACAAACGGAAACAGCAGAATACTATGTCATAAAACCCAAGCAAGAACGTCCAATCCGAGTTTGCCTGAAAGGACTCCCACGGGACACAGATATGGAAGATATCCAAGAAGAATTAATTGAACTTGGTTTTAACCCACAAAAAAACTGCCAACTTCAAAATAGACGAACTAAACTTCCACTACCGATCTTTCTAATTACCCTCCCTAGAACAGAAGAAGCTGAAAATATATTCAAAATTACAAGACTCTGCTTCATGACAATAAGAGTAGAAGGATACCGAGGCAGAGGGGTAACCCAATGCTATCGATGTAACTATTTCAACCACTCAGCTGAGAACTGTTACATTACCCCGCTGCCTAAAATGCGGAAGCTCACATATGACTCGAGTTTGCGAAATAAAAGAAAGAATCAGTAATCCTGAATGTATCAACTGCGACAAAACCGGACATATGGCCTCGTACGGAGGATGCTCCGCCTTCCCCAAACTACCCAAAAAGAACACATTCACAGTAAAAACAAATAAGATCCGAGAAAATCACACCTTTGCAGCAGTTGTAGCAAATAACCCTCAACAGAGGGCGCCACGAGACTCTGACATCCCAACACAAACTGAGGCAGGGAGAAAATATGACTACCGCTACAACACAGATAACAGACCAAGACCTACTGAAAATAATCCCTCCGATAACTTCTACCAAGCAATTGAACTCATTGCAAACCTAGGTGAAATTTTTAATAAGCTTCCAGGACTGATCAAACATCTACCCAGCATCAAAGCAGCTAAAGGTGCGGAAAATAAGAAATACGCGCTAATTGAAGCGCTAATGGATGAAGAGAATGAGATCGGAATCACGCTTTAAACTCCTTAGCCTCAGTTTGTGTTCCTGGAATGCAAACGGGGCACTCTCCCATGTTCTAGAACTAAGAAATTTTGTACAGAAGCATAGCCCAGATATCCTTTTATTACAAGAAACACATCTTAGAACAGAAAAATTCTACATCCCAAATTACATTTCATAAAGAAATGACAGAGTAAACCAATCCACACAACACTCCTCAGGAGGAACCATGATCCCAATAAAAAAAATCACTACCCCACCACTGCCTGACAACCCCCACCACTCCAACATGTTGAAGCAACCACTATTATTTTTGAACCACCAAAAGTAAAACCAATTGCAATAGTTTCCGTTTACATACCTCCATCCTCAGACAACAATTTCTTCATACATGACCTAGAAATTCTCAGAAAAACCAGGAGCAGCTGTGTCCTTTTTGGCGATTTTAACGCCAGACACAACGCTTGGAACTGCACCCAAAACTCAACAAGAGGTATAAACTTAAAAAGCTACACAGACAAAAATGACATTCAAATAGCATACCCACCAACACACAAACGATTTGGAACAAATTCTGCAAACACAATTGACTTTGCACTAATATATTATTTCACACACACACACACACAACTACAAACACAAAATTGTCTCACTACCTGAACTCTCATCAGATCTTAACCCTATTTTCCTAGATTTTAACTTCCAAACATCAATTTAAATTAATACTCGTGCAGTTACCACTTGCTGGTCTAAATTCAGAAAACAACTAATAGAAACCATTCACCCCAACAAATTTTACAAATATCAACACAACAAACAAACTTGAAGACAAAATTATTGACCTCACAGACAAAATCAACCAAGCATATGAAAAGGCATCCATACCAGTTACAAACAAAGACATCAGATACACCTCATCCTACATCAAAAACCTCATGAAAACCAAAAACTATTTACGAAAACAATATCAGAGAACATTAGATCCAGAAATAAAAACTAAAAGGAATATAACTCAAAATTTAATTAAAAAAGAATTTCAAAATTTCTCAAACAAAAGCTGGAATGACAAACTTAAATGTCTAAACACACAAGACAACTCACTATAAACACAAACTAAGATTCTTAAAAATAAAAGATGCAGTATACCACCTCTAATTATCTGCAATCAAACTGCAAACACTGACATACAAAAAGCTGAACTACTTGCAAACACATTCGAACAAAACTTCAAAGAAAACAACAGATCACCAAATTCAGACACAACCATTGACACAATAGTAAAAAACACAATACACACCTTCCTGACTTCCACACCACTCCAACACTCAATTGAACCAGTTTGGCCAGAAGAAATACAAAACTACATCAAAAAGGCAAGCATTAAAAAGGCTCCTGGCAAAGATGGAGTAACAAAATAAATGCTTAAAAACTTTCCATCTAAAATCATACAAATAATTACTTATCTAATAAACAAAATACTAAAAATGCAATATTTTCCAAAATGTTGGAAAACTGCAATAATTTTTCACATACTAAAACCAGACAAAAACCCAAAATCGCCAGACAGCTACAGACCAATTTCACTCCTCTCATCCATAGATAAACTAGCTGAATTTATAATCCTAAACTGATTCAAAGAACACATTTACCAAAATAATATAATAACACCAAACCAGTATGGATTCACTGAAAAACTCTTTACACTTCAACCCCTTCTTAAAGTAACAGAATTAATCTCCTCAGGACTAGAAAAACAAAAAACCACAGGTGCTGTTTTTCTAGACATACAGAAAGCCTTTGACAGAGTATGGTTAGGACTCATCTACAAACTAATCACCTACTCTTTTCCTAACCCACTCA
>BMAW01034264.1:0-12977 GCA_019974015.1 Nephila pilipes
TTTGTTTTAAAGTTTTTTTCTAGTTTGTTAATCAAAATTCAGAAATTAAATTTTTTTTTAAAGCTGGAATCCGTAATACGGTGATTATACTTTAATTAATTAGCAATATTTTATTACACTCTTATAAAATCCTATTAAATTAAAGTTAAATTAAATTTGTTGTTGTCTCGTAATTTCACACTTAAGTGATTACAACGCAGGAGTATAGTAAACTTTTAATTATAATTAAGGAATAGCCGAATTATCTGGATAAAATTTATTCTGAATATTAATTGATCCTTGTGTACATATTGTTGAACAATTACAGCTATTCGTGTTGATTTACTTCGTTTCAGGAGACCGTAGATCGAAACAATCCGCAGTACCATTAGGTTTTAATTGTTATTCCGGGATATCTTAAAGTTTTAAGTATACGAAAAAATAATCAAAAGATAGAAAGTTAATATTTATTTATCATTTTTAAGGGTATCGGGACAGCTCTATCTCTCCTATATTAAATTGACCAACATTACGTACACTTTTCTTAGAAAGGATGCAAGATAGAATTATGAAATTTTTATGAAAGTTAGAATAACATATTTTAAGTACTTTAACATGCCATTTCTTTCTAAGTAAACTGGAAAAATTATTATTAATTATTTGTTCATAATCACTCCTATTGTAGCAATTTTGGGGACAATTTTACTGCCTAAATTAAACAATTCTCAAAAAACCACTAAGCCCCTATGTTGAAGTATGTAATATAACTTAGTAAAACTGTTATTAAAAAAACTGAATTAAGTTTCATAGATATTGAAAAAAAAAAAAGGAACCTGGACCTGAAAAACCCCATGCTTTGCGAAAATCGCGTTTTAAGATTTCTTTGATACTTTTATTGCTAATTTAGAAGCAAAATTTAACAAAATCCTGCTTTGTATGATGGATTATTACCTTCTTCATTCTCATAAGAATTTTCAAGTTTTCTATTTGCTTTATTATCATGTGACATATGGAATATTTCCGTCCGCTGTCGATTTTGCCTTTGTCCAATTCCTTCGTACTTTTCAAAAATGATGATTTGGATGTATTTCAATCCAGCATGAACCCAGCACTTTGTTATATTTCCTACATTAAATAATGCAAGAAACAGCGTTAAAAACACCAAATTTTTAAAGTTTCGATGGTCACAAGTACAGTTTTTGGTACACTAGTCAAGATGAAATTGTTCACAGATTCATTAAGATACTGTGTGTTTCTCTTTAAGGCATTTTCTTAGCAGCTCCGATATTGCCAAATCTCTAAATACAAGCTTGATGACTTCCATTATCGGTAGTGGAACATTCGTATGCTTGGTTCTGTCAAACGTTTCTCCTTTTGTATGAACATGATGAAACTTATACCAGCTTTCAGATCCTATTGTGCAGAATCCATGTTTTGGATTTTCGTCACTCTACAACAAATGAAAATATTCAGCCCAAACAACTTAATGCATTTTTTGAAAGGAATCGATAGTTTCAAAAGATCTGTAATTCTGATGCATCTAACCGCTTTATAACTCGCACAGATATGATCCCATTACGGTTTTAGCAAGCAACAAATTTATCCAAAACATACATTAAACCAAGTAATGATATAATTTGTATCCAGGATCTGTATTTCCATCATATTCATTTTTATAATGAAGGAAATAATCACTTTATATGGTAGTTTCAGTTCCAGCATTATTTGATTCAATAAGTCTTAATATCATTGATGGTTGTGACCACGGTAGCGTACTGGTCACGGTTTCGGACTCGCGGCCGGTGGCTTCGTTGAGTCGCGAGTTGGAGCCTTGGCCGCTAAACACCCACCGTGTAGCCGGGGCTGATACACGTTAAATCTGTCGGGGCCCAAAGTCCTCCCGTGGCGTGGTGTGGAAGTTAGGAGAGGAGGTATGCCAGCTCAGGTGTCGTCCTCGTCACTTGACCGAGGTTCAAAATTGCGAGGTCCATCTCGAATAGCCCTCGTGTTGCTGCTATGTAGTGCGACGCTTTTAAAAATTAAACAAAAACTAATCATTGATGGTTGACCTTTTCCAACATTTTTACTTATTTTTTATTAAATGTACTCTTATTTAGTGGCTCTTTAAATAAGTTAACTCTTTTATACCAATCAAACACTGCTTTTTTAAAGATAATATAGGATAATTTAAGTGTATAAAATATCATATGAATGAAAAATATTTAAAAATGGTGGATGGTTCTTATAGGGAGAGAAGCAACAAACATCTTCAGTATTTAAAAATCGTACAAAGAACAATATAAACAATTAAAAACTGTAAAGTACAGTTGCAATTAACTTTATTCTTGCTATTTCTTCAATCCTAAGAAAATAATGAAAGCTTAACAGAGATAATAATACACGCAAAGCATTAGATTACGTGCCACGTACCGAGAGAGGTTTGTTTACATTTGTCATCTCTTTAAATGGTCAACAAGTAGCAAAATGCTTTAAGAAAGAATGAAAAAATACAACAGTTCTGCTTTTTCTTATATAAACAAGTGTGACTCATCGTTGGAAAGATAAAAGTTTAAGCACAGTAATATAAAAAAATAATAATTGAATTTTTGGTCGAATTTTAATTACCCAGTACTTTTAAGACTTTCCTACATAGTCATTCTCCAGAGTTGTACATTTCTCTCAGAGTTTCTTCAGCTTTTAAAACTCGGCAGATTAAACTTTATCTTATCCGTGCTATGGATTACTTCAATCTGTCTATTTCTGAAACCAAACAAATTAACATGAAGAGCTTTAATTTGCTACATTGTGAACATAAGGATAAATATGTTGTGAAATAAGCACATTATGAAATAAGCAGAATAAGTTTTATACGGATAAATCTGGGTTATTTCTTATTAATAATTAAAACCTTACGATATACCTCTTGAAAGTGATTATTATGATTAAAAATTCATAAAAAACTACTAGAAAGTTTAGCTGAAAATTGAGGCTCAACTAGAATAAGGCATTTAAATTGTGATACTTTTTTTTAAAAAAAATAGAATAAAGCTTGTACTACAGTTTTCTATCTTTCCGTTAAAAAAAACAGGTTTACTTCCTTTTTTTTTTTTTACCATTGCCCTTTCCTCTTTAAAATATCGTTACTTTAAAACAATAAATAATGATAATTTAAACTATTTGAAATAAATAGAAAAGTTATTACAAATTGTCCCGTGCAGTTTTGCAAAGAACAGATTTAGCCACCAAAGGCGTTAACTTTTTTTCTTCTTAATAATTATTAAGTTATTCAATTAGATGTATGAATTAAAGCGAATAATAAATTATTAAAGTGAGCAACAATATTATTTTCAGGTATTAAAATTAAAGCAAATGATAAATTATTCAAGTGAATACATTTTGAGCTAAATACAATTATTGTTGCCACAAAATGAAGATAAACAAGTCACGAACATTTCATGCTTTATTTTTTTAATACTCAGGGTCGCATTTTGTGGTTGTACAAAAACAAATAAAAAGGGTCAATATTTAAGATGAAATTTATAAGATGAAAATTTAAAAAAAGCAAGTGTATTTTATGTTCTTTTGTAAGAAATATTTTCCAAGCAGTAACATATTTAAACAAGGAAAAGTCCAAAATCTATATCTTGATAAATAATTTCCTCTGTTTTGACACATCATTTGAATTGCATCTTATTTTTAAAATACTATATTTTTTTCGAACCATAAAACGCACCCCAAATTCATGGGCAATTTTTAGAAAATAATATTTATTATTTCATGTACAAAACAAGATAGGAATTAGAAGATTTCAAGAATTAAAATGAATGTAATAATTCGAATAATTTATTTAAAATGCTGAAACGCAAAATTCTTTTTATTTTAAAATAACGATTTCTATTTATTTTAAACATATTTATAGATTAAAATGATACACAAGTAAAACAATTTTATTTTTAAAATTATATTCAGCGAACAATAATTTTTACTTAATTTATATTTATTGTTAAAATCACACACACATTCGTATTAGAGAAATATTCTGCTTTTTTTTAATAACTTTGATACAGTATAAGGATTCGTATTTGAATGATACTTTCGGACAGTGAGATGCATTATTGTTAAGTTGATTTTTTTTAATAAAAAAAAGATGTGTTTCATTGTCCCAAAAATATGGTAGATTATATTATACTTTAAAAGGTGATAATATAGGTACATAAATAGTGCTACTACATGCGTGTTCTGAATAATGTAATTTTAAACTATATCCCTTTTGCTACCGGAGGGAGAAAAAGAAGTGCTTCAAGGAACCGCGGCTTCTCACAGTGGAGTGTCACGCTGTGCCCAGACAATTTTAGATGTTAAGCCTAATTCATGAAAAAAATTCCTCTAAAATCGGCTATTTATTAAAATATTTTAATATTTACATATATTATTTAAAATGCATTAAACTTAATATATACAAAAGAAAAAAAAGATTTAATCGAAAATTGAATGTTTTATACATAAGAAATCATGCTTTTAAGAAAATACAAAATATATTTACATATGTTACATAAATTTCATGGTGTAATGATATGCCATTATGTGGAATATATAGATATAAAAGATAAATCTTATTTTACTGTATGGTATATTTATAAAAAAAAATCAATGTATAGTACAACGTCACATGTCTTACACACATATTTTGACGCTTCATGCAAGATTTTGAGCAAAGGGCACATCTTAGTCTTCTCCCTTATATTTTTTTACTTAAATGTCTATGTACAGATTTGAATTATTTTCACTAACATTACTGTCAGATTCATTTATTATTTCGCAAATCTCAGTATCAGATAAGAACTTTCTTTTCGTCATGAATGTCACTACAAATAAAAACTGACCGATTGAAATGAGCAGCTGAGAGCACTTGCTATCAAAAGCCCTAACCCTCATAAAGGACCATAAATTGTCCTTCGAACTTCTAAGAAGCGAGCAAGAAAGCAAGTGTACCCTTTAAATCATGTCATTACATTTAAAGAGCCGCGCCGCAACACGTGCCTTTAACAATTACCCCCTTCCTGGTAGCCAGAAGTGAAATCCAAGCCCATATCACCAAGGTCAACACTCCAAATAACCTATCTATATAGATTTCGCGGTATTGTAACGCCATATAGTAACATTAAAAAAATCAAATAAAACGTTCTCATCAAGCGTATCTCTATTGATACGTTGGGCCTTAGAAGACACTCATGGAGCGTATCTAATAATGTGATGCGTTGGGCACAGGAGAGGAAAAGCAAGTGTATCAAATATGATACGCTGGGAGCGAACGGGATATAATACTAAAATTACAAGCTAAATTTTCATTTTGTATGATGTAACTACAAACTTCATGTATTTATTTCTTACTAGTCACAGAAAAGAACATAAAAAAATCGTTTGGTAAATTAATTTTTCTATTCTCCATAAAAATGGTTATTTAGTCTTTGTTCGAAGAAAATCGCGAGCCTGCTTTATTTTACTACATACATAACTGTATGTTTGTAAAAAGTTCGTTTTAGTTAAAGAATAAAAACTGTTCTGGATTTTCGCTGAAAGTGTTTGAATTTCCAATCTTCTGTTCAGATTCCTTAAATTCTCTAATCTTCTACAATAAAAAAAAAGCATCGATGTCAATACATCTATAGAAATATTCTTTTCTGAATCTCTGTATTTATACGGTTACAAATTGCAGAATTATACTCAAATAATCAAGCTGTAAATTAATTTCATTAATGATAGTTAAAGAAAATAGTTAACATTAATACAGCTTTTTAACTCTAACTGTTAAAAAGAAGAAATAAATAACACCGGTAAAAACGAATTTTTTGAGCATGGGTTTTTCTTTCAAACTTCACACTTTGATAAACATAATTTTTTTATACTTAAACTTTAAGAGCAAAAGGGAACATTGAGTCAAATTGAATTTATTCAATAATTAGTTTTAAAATTTATTTTATTATTTGACCTTTATTAAATTTAACCTCTAATATAAATACATATAAAAAAAAATTTAGCTCAACATTCAACTATTTCACGCTGAAAATAATTGGAATAATGAGTAAAATTTAATTCTTTAAATAAATAGTTTTAATCAATTAATTTTTATTAATTTTAATTAAATCATCGTATTGCATCCAAAGCAATCGTGTACAGAAAATTTCAGCTCAATTGAGCGTTTTTAAATGTGAGAAAAAAGTTCTTTAACTTTTGACCCAGACACACAATGTGAGTTAAAGAAAGCCCATTAAAAAGATATATATATTTAGGAGGAAAATTATATTGACTCGGAAAGTTCAAACAATTCTGGGAAGGGATAATTCAGCTTATATATTAGCATATTATTAGTTACATACACTATCATTGTATAATTCAAAAATTACATTACAATGATTTCACAATCATTACACAATTCGAAATTTACTATATTAAATCTGAAAATAATTTCGAGCCTAGATTTGTGCAACTAAATTCCGATTTATACAGACGTGCCAAATATATTCTAAGCGACTTTCTCTGCTTGTACGTATCTGTAAACTAGCCATTTGACATGCCAAAATATGGATGAAGTAGAAAAGTTACTTATTAAACTTTTTTTTTAAATATTAAAATATATTACAAATTAAAATTAAATTTCTAAAGAATATTAATAATAAAAATTAAGTTATTGAACAAAGTTGATAGTTAAAATCGAATTATTAAAGAACAATAACGATTAATTATTCTTATTGTTCTTTAATAATTCGATTTCTTGAAGCTCTTAGAGTGAGAACTGGGATGTTAGATATTGTACTCTAAATGTGGGATTAAAAGTAAATTATAGAAATTGTAAGCCTAAAATATATACTAAACGTTGAGCATATTCCCCTGTTGTTTTGATTCATTATTAGACTTTATGGGATGTAGAGCATCAGAAGCTATTATCCCATGTTTCCCTGTTGTAACACATCGGCTGATAAGTTCCCGGTCTGATAAAGAAAACATAACTTTTTCAGTCAAATTTGATTTTATTTATCAATTTTTTGTATCGATTTTATTTTTATTAGTCTCCCTCAAAAGCGATACAATCATTCCAGCGCTTCTCTAACATTTCTATACCTTTCTTGAAGAACGATTTATCTTTGGTCTCAAAATAGGCGTTTGTTTCGGCGATTACCTCTCCACTCGAGCCAAATCTCTTTCCGGTGAACATTTTTTTTAGGTCTGCAAGCAGGAAATAGTCTCTGGGAGCCAAATCTGGAGAATAGGGAGGCTGCGGTATCAATTCAAAGATAATTCATGAAATTTTGCCATCGCAGATAAAGACTTGTGACACGGTGCATTGTCTTGGTGAAAGATCACTTTCTTTCTTAGCATATGGGGCCGTTTCTTAGAAATTTCCTCATTCAAACGATCCAGTTGGGCCATGTAGTGATCTCTATTGATTGTCTTGCCTATCTCAAGGTAATTGATAAACAAAATATCGTACGCATCCCAAAATATGGACGCCATAACTTTGACAGCACTCTGTTTCGCTTTGGGCGAGGTTTACCGGCCGCTGTCCACTCAGCTGACTGCCGATTTGACTCTGGCGTATAATGGTGGATCCAAATTTCGTTCATCGTTACATATGGACGCTTAAAGTCTTTTTTTATTTCCCCAAAACAGCTGCAAACAGCGTTCAAAATCATAGACTCGTTGTCGTTCTTGGTCTACTATTAGGACACGCGGTATCCACTTCTAAAACAGCTTTCTCATAGACAAATGTATATGAAATATAATGCCTACATGTTCCTTTGTTATATTTAGAGTATCAGCTATCTCCAGCAACTTCATTTTAAGGATTGTCAAAACGATTTTGTGAACTTTTTTTTTATGCTTTCCGGTATAACCTCCTCTTTTGGGCGACCAGAGCGGGGCGCATCATGGGTATTCGTACGCCCACGTTTAAATTCAGCAAACCAGTTAAGAATGGTCGGTTTTCCTGGTACAGAGTCCGGATAACGCGCATCAAGAAATGCTTTTGTTTCAATGGTATTTTTTCCCATCAAAAAGCTATGTCTTATCAACACATGAAATTCTTCTTTTTCCTTTTTTTTGAAAATAAAACAAATTGTTTTTTTTTCGCTAAAACCTCTGTAACTTTTGAACAAATGTCAGATCGTTATAAAATTTTTACAGCTACCTTTCGAAGATTAGTACTTAACACATGGATCAATAAGTCCCGAGACTGTGCGGTCGTTTTTTTGCGATTTCCTCCTTCAAACGCACCAGCAAGTCAATATAATAATCACTGTTGATCGATTTACCTTTTTTGAGGTAGTCAATGAAAATCACGCCATGCGTATCCCAAAAAACTGACGCCATGACTTTGCCAGCTGACTGCTGCGTTTTCGGACGCTTCGGACGGCTTTCGCCAGCTGTGCGCCACTCAGATGACTTCGACTCTGGAGTGTAGTGATGTATCCATGTTTCGTCCATGGTCACGTAACGACGCAAGAAATCTTTTTTGTTGCGAGTAAATAGCGATAAACAGCTTTCTGAATCATCGACTCGTTGCTGTTTTTGTTCCATCGAAAGCAATCGCGGCACCCACTTGGAAAAAACCTTTTTCACTTCACTTCAAAAAACCTTTTTCAGTAAATACACTTCCATATGATATCTGTGTCATCTCAGCAATCTCACGGAGCTTCACTTTACGATCTTTCATTATAATTTTTGTCACTTCACTCACATTTTCCGGTGTAACGGCTTCCACAGGTCTACCCGAGCGTTCCGCGTCATTTGTGTCGGTACGACCACGTTTAAACTCGGCAAACCATCGACAAATCGTTGCTTTTGATGGACAAGAGTCCGGGTAACATTTTTCAATCCATTGTTTCGCTTGCACGGTGTTTTTACCCATTAAAAAACAATGTTTTATCAGAACGCGAAACTCGGTTTTTTCCATTTTTTAAACAAACTACAAAACGACTTTACTCCAACCTCGATAACTCAGCTGTTTCTGGTCCGATCGACTTAAAATTTTGACACGTTTCAAGCAAAGGTTAGTACTCTAGAAAGATTTGGTTACTGGTTTACTACGAGTGCCATCTCTGGGTTAGTCTCGGAACTTATTGATCCATGTGTTACTAAAAAAAAGTATCAATTTTGTATTGGGGTCACCATCTGTAAGTCAGTCCAGGAACTTATCAGCCGATATGTTATCAATAATTATATTTGTTTTGATTCATCGGTGCTCCCGCGTCAACCGATTGTGTTCATGGAACGAGCTCGCGAACGGCGTTGTTTCCGTTGAGTCGGGGGTTCGAATTCTAATGCCACTTTAGACCCGCCATATAATAGGGCTGATGCACGTTATGTTTGTCGGAACTCCAAGTCCTAAAGTTGGCGTGATACAAAATCTTGAAGAAGGAGGTATCAACTCGTGTGTCGTCCTCATCACTTAACTGAAGTTTAAAATTAAATTGTCACCAATAGCCTTCATGCTGCTCCCAAATGCGACATTAATAAACAGTCAGTTGTATTCGGTATTTATTAGATAGCGCAGACTTCACATGTTCAATAACGTTAAGTCTTATGAGAGAGACCACCAAAAGTGAATAATTAATATAACAAATTTTGTGGAGATATTTTTGCCTTTTACTTTATGAAATGCATATTTATTTCAAATTTGTTCATATATTGTTATTTTTAAAGCTGATTCTTATAAAATATTACAGTCAGAACTGTACAGTTAGTTGTTGATCATTTGCTTTCTTTCTGCATACAAAAAAAGGCTCTCGTATTATAAAAAAATTCATTCATTTCTCAGAACGTGTTGGGTGAAAAGTGAATGTGCGCAGATTTTTTTCAATTAATGCTTTTTTTTCTTTCCGGGAATCTTTTTTTTTTTTTTGTTTTTTTTTTGTTTGACCCATTGAAATGCAAATCATTTTCAGTAAAAATAATGAACAAAAAGGAGCGAAGAAGCCATAGAAGTATTTTAGAGATCCGTCCACCTTCTGAAATTTACAGAAAATCTTTTTGCATTTTTGATAAATGATAACTGATTTTTGATAAGAAAAAATTATATAATCTGAGCATTAAAATTATTAACAGAAACATTCAAACTTTGTATAACTAAAAACGATAATGAATATAAAATAAATAAACAAATGTTTAAAAATTACTACCATTATTTTTCTCTGCAGTGGTATCCGAGTAGTATTAGATCGCGAACTCATGACCGACCTTGTTTGCGTCGAGTCTTGGATTCGAACAGTGCATTGTCTCGTAAATAGAGGTACAAACTTTAAGGGGAAGTAAGGCACATAAAAATGATTAAGAATCCCATAGCAATTTATGATCGGTAATGTCTTGGGAAAGTGGTCACCAGTGATTGTGATTGTTTATTAACGTCACGCTGAGAAGTAACACAAGGGCTATTGGTGAAGGACCTAATAATTTTGAGCCTCGGTCAAGTGACTAGGACGAACCTGACCCTCTCCAAATTTCCACACTACACCGATAGTAGAATATAGAGCCTCGACTAGATTTAAAGTGCATCAGTCCCACTAAACGGCGGGTCTTCAGTGATACCTGGGTTCGAACCCACGACTCAACGAAAATACCAATCGCGACCCCCACGACCATGATCACTACGCTATTGCGATCGAGGGAAAGTTGACGCAGGGGAGAAAGAAATAAAAAGACACGAGGCAGAGATTTCAGGAAACATTCATTTCACACAAATATTGCAAATGCTGCTGCAAGTGATTCCATTTCAAAGTTACGGAAGATATTTCAAGTGACCACCCTTACAAGTTATACATACGCTTCACCGAGAGACCAGGCGATTTTTGAAACTGGATCTATTTCAGACCGGCAAGCATTTCACACGTACAATATTTTTAAATACCTCCCCCCCAAAAAGAATTATAGACTGTTTAAATACAAAAAGCGCGGGGACGTCCATTCTCTCTCTCGTCCAATCCATTTTTAATCTAACAACCCACTTGAATTTCTCGGAACACATAATGAAGAGACATATCGTGTCAGAACCGTAAGCCATGTCTCATATTTTGTGGAACAGGATTATGTAAGCGATGTAGGGCATGTTAAAGAAAGAAGAGATATTTTGTTGATGACTAAGGTGATATCAAAATGAAAGGTCCGAGACTAGACAGTCTGTGGTGACAGTTCTTCATTACTTAATTCTACAGCCATTGGAGTCCAATTGAAGACACGGAAGAATTAATAATCACTGAAAAATATTTTAGGTCGTTCACTCTCGAATCCCACTTAACTCGCCAATCCTAGATTATGATTTAAATATGAAATCTTAACTTACCAAATCACTCATTCTGATTCAAAAACGTCTCACTAACTGTAGCTTCGTAGCTTTGTACTTGGACTAAGAATCGCAGGAATCCAAAAGATTAATTTTACGCTATTTGAATCTAATTTGTTAATAACTATCAGCAAGTCGCTATATTCAGCTCCTTTCCCTATCTTTTCAATTATATTTCACTTACATATCGCTAACTTTAATTCAATTCACTACACTTCTTTTCTTCATATAATTTATCCAATCACGTTTGATTTTGGTTTGCAAGGAGTTGTAATGTTTATGCAGTTTTAATTATTATTAAGTTTCCGAGGTTTGTGAAGAGAAAATCGCGATTAGCCCAACGTCTCAAGTTGAGACCCAGTGAGTGAGTGAGTTAATGTGAAGGAAATTGGCGCAAGAGACAGATGTGGCTATGCTGCACCAAACAAGATTGAACCATGGTCTTGAAGTGAAGAAATTGAAAGAAAAAAACCCCACAAAAATTGATTGAAGAGAAGGAGGGTCGAAAATAGAGAAGGATCGCTAGGGTAACCCGGGGGTGCGCCACTCGTGTTTACCAAAGACAGTAAACCCCATAGGAAAGAGGAAGATCTTGAGGGTGCCTCGGGGTCATGATGCCCGTACTTACCTGAAGAAGGCAAGTCCCTGAGGTCCCCTGATATAATCCCCAGATGCAAGGTGCCCGGCTATACCCCCAGACGCTGGGTACAGAGTTTAGTCGCCTCTTACGACATGCATGAGTTACAGTGGGACTATTCGCGTAAGCCCATGAACGCTCATTGTGTTGGTTGAACACGCCATCTCTTGTGTAATATGCCTCATGAGTAGACACTCATACGACTTGAAGTCAGCACCTTGTGCACATTGTTGGAGATACCATTATTAAAATGCTATTTATACCGATTAGGACCATCATAACGTGATTCGCCCATCACGGCCCTTGGTATCTTATAGTGTGTGGCGAGCTTTTCTTTGTCTCGAAGCTCATCATCACACCGGACTGATTGCAGATTAGAACGGTTTATTTACGTTTTTAGTTATATTTTTGAAGAATTTTTTTTATTTATTGTATTTATTTTTTATATTTTATGATATTTATTTATTTTATTTCATTTATTATATTTACTTCATTTTATTTATTATATAATATTATATTTATTATATTTCTTTTTATTTATTATATTATATTTTATTTATTGTATTATATTTTATTTATTGTATTATATTTTATTTATCATATTTCATTTTATATATTTTATCTGTTATACTTAACGTATATTAACATGTTGATTTGAGAAAATGGCATTAACAAAAATATATGTGCATTAAATAAAGGATACAGGGTGTTATGTTCAAAATATTGACATTACAATACTTTATAGTCATAATAATTACGTTTAGTTTACTTAAAGTATATATTTACAAAACTTAGATATATTTATTATAATCTTTTATCATCCTCTTTTATTTCTATATTCTGACAGAACATTATTGCCTACTTAAATAATTTATCGTTCGCTCTTATTTTAATATTTAATACAATAATTGATTCTTATGGCGGAATCGTTCGTTTTTACTATTTTTTCAGTTAATATTGGCAATGGTTTGGGATTGTACTCGTAGAATGTTTTTGCTTGTGAAAATAACAATGCAGTAGGAATTTGAA
>BMAW01034281.1:0-23643 GCA_019974015.1 Nephila pilipes
TTTTTTTTAATTCTTAAAGTACATTAATTACTTTTATTATGATATTTTTACTGCTTGTTTTAAATTATGAAGTTATCTTTAGTTATTCTGGTAAATACATAAACATTAAAATTTTCGATTAACAAATATCCAAAATTAAATAAACAGCAATTTATAAGAGGTGATTCTCAAAAGTTAAGACGTTTCAGTAGATAATTTTAAGGAATTATTTCTCAAAATAATTCCACATATTTTTCTGCCTAAATGCGCAGACTACAATGTATTCTTTGAAAATTTATGCTTCCTACGAGTAATTATTTTTCGGCATAATAAATGAAGAACTAACACTCCTGTTTATCACGTGATGTGCGTCTCTCTTTGCATGTGATGTACAAGCAGTTTCAATGACAACTGTAAACAGATGAACTGACACTAAAGAAATCTGTCGCTTCTCAATGGATAAATAGCGTGGTGTGGGTGCCAGTTCATGTGTCGATTGTGCCTCAAAATTAAATTGTACTTTGTAATTGTTATTTAATTTTAGCACATTTAGTTAGTAGATCTTGTACAACCAAATGGTACAGACGTTACACGTGTCTGTGCTCATTTCATATTTGATTTTACGTGAATTATTTTTACACGATTGACAAAACTCTCTCCAGTTTTAAGAATGATGAAATATCATTGCCGTAAGAATACATATGAGTCAAGGCCGTAAATTTGGGTATCGTCATGCCAATTTTACAACAAACCTGTAAACTTCATAGAAGTCAAAGATTTCAATTACCACCAATTCTAAGAATTCCTTAATTTAATAGATCCTAATCACGAAAATATAACTTATTTTAAATGAATAAGATGGTTAAGTCGCGATAAAATGTAGAACAGTATTTTTGGATATGCGAGATTATATCAAAGTGCTTATGGAATCAGAATTAAAATTTATGTGTTAAAATAGTTAGTGACGCCCGCCCGACCCGGGCTTCATCTTGTGCCATCACTAGATTCAATTATTAAACACTACGACACAAATAATTGCAGAATCACCAAAACAATCTTTCAACAATTTATTAACATATATTTATTATGACAACAACTGCCTATGCTCTCCCGGGTAAGCTTTCTAATACCTTAGTCCATCCCACCAATAGTAATCTAACAGACTCTTACCGCTAATCCTTCCTCGACTGCAACTCAGACTCTGGATCAACTGTTGAGAACAACAGCAAATATACTTCCAGCAACAATCTTTACTCGAACCCTCTATTGCATTCTCTAATTCCTCCTTCCTCTTATCTATCACTTCAGCTTCACCTCTCCTACAGCCTCTCTCTTTCAACCTCTCTACCCTTTCCGCCTCTCTTTCAGATTCTCTACTCCTTCAGACGGAGTTTAAATATTTCTTAACTCAACCACTTCACTTCATTCCTAACTGCTTTACATAATAACTTTAAGTATCACGTTTCATTTTGGGTTGGGCAAAGGTTGTTTAGCGAAAGCATTCAATCTCAATTAAAAGTCCCCAAGGTTAGTGAAGAGAAACCGCGAATAGCCCAATGTCACAAGTTCACTTATTTTCCAAATTTTAACTTAATCCTTCGAGAAAGATTTATTTTAGATGTGGAATGGTATTGTCATAGTTATAAAACTTTTTTAGAATTCAACAATAAATGTTACATTGATTTTCAAATTTGTAAAGGGCTTGAATACGTGTTTCTGAAAAAATTATCAATTTGTTGTAAATTTGCAACTTCCTTTTCAGTCACTTTGCACATATTACATGCCAATTTAGGACGTCCTCATTGTGATGAAGGGACATAGAGTTACGCAATAATAATCGTTCAAAAATCTTTAGCCGATTAACTCAATCTTCGAAAGATCACTATCAAAATAAAGTGATATGTGGAGCGCCTGAGTAAACGCATCCTTGATCAAATGTTTTAATAAAGAATCCTACTTATTTTGGTATCAGTAGACTTCAAATAATTATATCCGATTCAAGTAGACGTCTAGCGAAAGGATCAGAATAGGTAGACTCCCACTGATGACCTTTTAATAGTTCATCTTACTACTGCAGCGTTCTTATAACTTCATCTATGATTTCTCAATATTTCTTCCATATCATCAGTCCTATTCACTGCACGGCTTCTTACATAATAAGGATAATTTATACATATCACACTCTTTCACAAGGCGAGGCTTTCATATCGATCATCGTAGTAAAGCAGGCCTTCATGTTAGTTAAAGGACTTGAGAGACATGTCAATTTTTTTCCCTTGGAGCAACAATCTGACATTACACTCAAAAAGATGGATCCTGTTTGGATAAGACTCATCATCTTATAATTTTGTCATGTTTTTATTGAACTTTTGCAAGAAGTATCGACCTAGAAAAAAGTATATTTCATTCCCTTATTATACACTATCTATTTCGTCCCTATTTGAAAACACCTACATTTGTCCACAGTATTTTCAAAGGTGATGAGTGCGAAGAATAAAATTATGAGTCAAAATATTTGTTGAACAGTGTGATTATCACTGAGAATTTCGATTACTTCTGTAAAACTAAATTTCAAAGCATTCGAGTTTCAAGACTTGAATCAAATATCTCACTATTTGTATGTTCTATTTGATTTTCGATTTTAAAAATCAAAAATAATATGAATTAATGAAGTACTTAAGTATATTAACTACATATTCTACTTTTTTGCTCATTCAGTGTTACTGTATTTTATGTGTAATCTAAACAATATGTCTTCCTCCAACGTAACCCAGGGCAAGGAATACAATTTTTTTTGAAAATTAAAACTTTTGAACTAAAATAATATTTGTAAGTATGTGTTAAAGTTGGTCTCGTATTATTTATAAAGAGTATTTGTCAGCAAATGACACGGGCTGTCTCAGATCAAAACCCAATAAACGCATTCGATATTGGAAATTAAACATTATCACAATTCCTACTCTATCATATTATCACAAAAACTCTGAATCAATCGTTAGATTTCAAGAAGTCACTGATGCTAATTAAGATGTTGGTAAAGAAGATTAATTACTAATTTTGAGAGAAATTGTTTTGAAAAAATAAGCTCTTTAACAAATAAAATATTTAAGCTTAAAAATTATATCAGAATAATTCATGCATAAATTGCATCTTTAAAAGACATAAACAAATGAAATTTGGACATGAAAAGCAAATAATCTTTATTCATAGAAGTCGTATTTTACTATTTGTTCGGAATTTATGCTAGCATGAGTTTTGTATAGGTACCGCAAATGATGTGCAACGAATGCAAAAAGAAAACAAGTCTTAAGAATTCCTTTTCATAAAACACATCTTATTGCAGCAGTTTTATGATGGACTCCATGCATACGATATTTGTTTCCTTATAAAATAGACAAATATTCTAAAATAGAGGTAAAATAATTCTAACGTAAATGAAAGCAGATTTGACGCAAAGAATTTCCTAGCAAAATGAAAAGCAAAACTTATTCTACGTTCACATGAAGACAGTGAAATCTGGTCGTGTTTTTATGATAATCTTAAATAATAACAATAATAACAGTGATTTATTAAACAAGAAATAGGTAGTGCGTGAGAAATGAGAATGTTGATAAAAAGCAATAAAAACAATTTAAAAGAACAATTTTTTAAAACACAATTTTACAAAAATTTGCCCAAATGATTATTTTTTGCAACATATGACATTTCTTAAAATCACCTAACGGTTCATATAGCCATATCATTAAATAATGTGATATTATTAAATTACGAATGATGATAGTTAATCATGACGTTTGTTTTATGGCCATAATTTAAAGTGCGGTTCATGGTTCAGACATACGATCTGAGGTTGCTTATAAGGGAGTTATTTCTTGCGCAATAAAATACGCTTGCCAAAATAAATATTTTGGTATTTATTTTCAAGGGAAAACGATATATGAATATATAAAATAAAATACACTACATTCTTTCATATTGTGTTAATAATGCACATATAAAAATTCTTTAAAAACACCAACGCTTCTGGTAAAAAAAGAGTTAAAGAGCTAAAAAGTAAGAAATAACTTTTCTTCTGATAGTAAGAAATTAAATGAAAATGTACCGAAAATGGCAGTTTATCATCTTCATAAATAAAAAGAGTGGAGATTTTTCAATCGAGCAGAAAATTGTTTGACTAAAAACTGCGCGCGATAATGAATTAAATAGTTAAACAAATTCGAATGTGAACGAAACTTCAGTTTTTAGTCAAAAGGTTTCAGATGGATCGAAAAGTTTTCACTTCCTTTTTTTTATATTTAAAATGATGATAAATTGCTGTACTTTAAATTCAGATTAGGATGAATTTCATACAGGCCAAAAAAAAAAAAAGTTAGTTTTACTTTTTTTTTACTGATTTGCCACACAGAAGAGTCGTTTCTTTTAAGATACATATACATTATTCTCTGCTTTTTTTTGATATTTATTTTCAAACTGTTGGCATATTATTTGCACAGTAAATTTTTTTAAAGTTTTTTTTTAAAAGAAATTACTGTTATTTTTTAACTGGCCTAGTGAGCAGAATTTCCAGGCTCTAACTCATCGGGAAGTGGGTGCACATTGACGAAAAGATTTGAGCCAAATTGATAAATACCGCATACTGATACGCAGTGCAACTTCATAGAAGAAAGAAAAAAGGAAAATAATTAAAATCAAAATATTTTCTTTGAATTTTCAATTATGTATTTATATATGTGTTCCGCCGAAATGATTTCTTAACAGGCGGGCAAACTATATCGCTCGAAAATAATGATATAAAAGATGATGCTATGATAAAAAGGCTACTATGGTAAAAAAAATTAAATCAATTTTTGATACGGCAAAAGAAATCAATAATGTATTAAGAATTAAAAAAGTGCTCTATTAAATGAATTTTGTAAAAGGCGGATGAAAATTAGATACTTATATCTTTACAATGTTTATATTTTCTTATTACATATATTTTTTAATTGAATTTACCTTCCTTTATGCATTACTTTTTGAACTCAACGAGATAGTTGCTTACTTTAAGTATGAATAAATAAGTCAATTTGTTAATTGGGAAATTATAAGGGTTATTATTCATGTGAAAGTACTTATTAATGGGTATTTTAGCATCACAGTAATATTTAAATTGATCTTAAAATTTTCGGCTTTTCGTATGAATTTTTTTTATGTGTGAAAAATCCGAAAATACAAAATAATTCCTTTGAAATATCAGAATACATACCCTCATTTTGTAAAAACATGCATTTTTTTAAAGCGAAATTTTATCTCCCCTCAGAATTTGAAATAAACTTTTGTTAAAAATTCAAAATCTTAGTTATGATTCTTGAAAAATACTTCTATAAGAAAAACATCTAAGTTTGGAGATTTCTGTTAAATTTATCTATTTAGGATTAAACTTAAAGTAGAAGAAATAGAGGGTTTCATTTTAAATGTACGATTGGCAAATGAAAATTTTTTACGTCTCTATATACTTAAATAGCAGTCGTACAAAATAAACACTTTTCCAATTTGAATTTTTTTTTTTTAAAAAGAAGGAATATAAGAACTAGAAAAAATTGTTCATTCCTAAGTAAAAACCTGCAAAACAATTTTTTTTATTAAATAGCATACAGTAAAACATTTTATTATACATAAATTTTGAACATTTTTATTTTTTTGGAAAACAATCGCAAATAATTTTTGCTTTTGTTTTCTTTATTTCATTCACTGAGGCTGTAATATAAAAGCATATTACGAACTAGATCTCATTTAAGTATCTCATTTGGAACAAAATAAGTCTAAATTAAGTCATTCAATCTGATTTCTATTGAAATCATGCAGCAGATCACATTCGGAGCTCGAAAAAATGATATTCATGAGGTTGTGGCGGATTTCTAATGAAGATTTAAAGGTCTTATCATCTCAAAAGGAGAAAAATATTATTTTTGTCATCACACACATCTTAATTACACTTTTCCTACTTTTCAAATCCTTGAAAAGGTGATTTATTTTTATCCTTATATACTCCCTTAAGGGGGAAAAAATTCAACAGCTCATACTTTTGAGCAGCAAATAAATAACTAACTAATTAAATAAATAAAGATTATTTTGCTTTTATTTTCAGAGAAGCGAAAAATTCATTCCGCGCCGCACCACACCTCTAAAACCAAATAAGTAACGATAAACTAGGCAAAAAAAAAAAAACCGTCGAGGGGAGGTGGGTGGATAGAGGCCATCCCCCATACTCACTCAATAAACACGCAAGAGACACTTCTCACTTTCGCTCCCAGGTCATGCCAGGAAGTGATATTTGCCTCCCCGTCACGTGGGCTTTTCAAAAGAAAGCGAAGTCTCCATAAGCGCTCGTGTGAGCGAACACTTTGATGCAGTGTCTTTAGTGCACAATTTTAAGGGTTACTGAGATTTGGCGACGCTGTAGAAGAAGAGCGAGCACTACTTGTGACGTGTTTCCTACATTATGAATTTCTACTACCTTCTTTAAGTCGAATTAAATAAAACTCAAATTAAAAATACGCAAGAGAAAGACAAAACAATTCACCACTAAACAATAGATAAGGTCTCTCTCGAATCACACTTAACTCGGTCAACCTAGTTTATATAGTAAAAAAAAAAGTCTTATCAATTCACGCTTTCTGATTGGAACACTTCTCAATGCCAGCCAAATTCTATCTAGTACTTCATCTAGGAGTATCTTTAATCAAAATGATTACTTACGATGTTCCAATCCAATCCACAGTTTTCTATCAACATGTCGCTATCTATCTCCCGTCTCTTTCCTTTCAATTATATGTCGTTCATAAATCACTATCTCTAATTCAATTCACTGCACGTCCTAATCTAATTTTCTTTCTCACGTTTCATATAGGTTGGAAAGAAATTGTCATTTTATGACATTCAAATGATCGAAAAATCCTCCGAGGTTAGTGAAGAGAAAATCGCGAATACACTCTGTAAAAAGGGAAGAACATTTGGTTGTATTAATTCCTGGTAATGAATTCTCATGGGATATATTGTGCCAAACGCAAGGTTAAGAGATTACTACTTTTTTTCAGGTAAAATCAATTAAAAATTGAAGCTCAAGACAAATTAACATTTAATAAAATTATGCGTAAAGAGTGAGACTAATGTCATGTATAAACTGAAATGTATTTGGTTGGGGTATTTTATAGATAATGCGTAGGATTTAAAATATTTTAAGCAAACAGAGAGTGAAACAGAGAACGGAGGGGAAATATTCCAAATCTCTCTTATTTTTCTTAAATTTCTTGAAGGAATTTTTGTAACAAACAATTAGAAATATTTATTGTTTTCTGTGTGTTTATCATTGCACTTCTTTTTAAAATATTGTTTGACTTTCGAGTGTCTTTCCAGATGTTAAATTGATAGCTTTATGTATTGATAGATTTTTGTATAATTTTGAAAATCTTCATAGTGTTATTATTATGTCATTTCTCACTGAAGTAAATAACAAGTCATATAAGTGACTAAATGTGTTGTTACTGAAATTCTTTAAAATAAAAATCCTCAAAAGACTATAAATAATTCGAGATAAAAACCAACGTTTTTATATAATGACAAAGTATATTAATTATTCTGCATTAAATTCAAAACAAACACGTGATAAACACATAAAAAAAATTTAATTATAATTTCAATTTAATAAATCATTTATTGAATATTTTTTACTGAAAAATCTTACAGCACATACAAGCCTTTCCTTCTAAGTTTCCAAATATTTTTGGATTACCAGGTCTAACAGCGTGCAGGTGAGGTGAGGCTAATTTGAGAATGATTGGCTAAGTGTAGATAAATCTACATGTATTACACGTCATACTCTTCTAGACCCAAAAACGTGGACAAAAAACAAACGAACTTTACTAAAAAATTACGAATGGAGCAAATAAAAGTTATGCATCTAATAATTTTTACTAATTCATGATTTAGAGTCGACATGACAATCATTTAAATTCTACTTTCTTAGTACTTCTGAAATGCTGTACATCAAATTTTAGAAAACATAATTTTTAACTTTAAAATTTACTTAAAGACACATTTGTGAACGTATTAAGAAAATTTGTAATATAAAATCAAAACAGGCATTTGAAAGTTTGTAAGTCATTCTATTAAAACTGGGAACCAGAATTCAGAAAAAATTATTGTGATATGACATGGCGCCAAATATTGGAAACTTTCTTTCTTGCGAATGATTATTGACTAAAAGTCAGCAACCCTTACTATCTCGGAAATAGTAAAGGGGAGATAGTATCTCCCCTTTGTGAGTACAAAAATTTTACGATACTTCATGCGGCGTATGGGGGAATTCCCGATGTTCCCCGGGGGGGGAAAGAAATTTTTTCCTCAAAGCGCCGAGAGGAAAGGATATTTTGACTTATTAAAATTATTGAAATATGATTTAAAACTTGTCGCAAGTGTCTAAATATTGCATTGTTAGGCAAGTAAGAACGATTCCCAAAGTTTCAAAGTTCTAGCTTGATGGGAAGTTGGTTAAATTAACGATCGAAAATTTAATGACACACACACACTCAAACCAAGTGAAATTCAGAAAAAAGTTTTAAATAGTTTTACCTCGCATTTTAACTTTTTGAACATTCGAGTAGGTTAGATCTTTTACCATACTCTTAATATGTACAATAGATCCAACACTTTTTATAGCATGTTCGTTGTTCGAGTTTGAATGGTTGTAGCTATAATACGAGTTTTCAGTTCACCTATGTTCACCAGAAGTGCTAAAAAAACATTGCGTTTTTAAAATAGTTTGAGCGTCCGTGAACAGATACGATGGCTTCGAAAATGTTGTGTAGATGCTCTTGATTTTTAATTAATGCAAGTTACAGTTTGCTCACGCTTGTACTCAAAATGATGGAGAACGGAAAGTTAATTTTTGCAACCATGACCTTAATGAACTGGACAAAGACAAGTTTTTCAGATGTAAACTCATCTTTAACGTTGAAGAGATGTTTTCCATAATAACTGTTAAGTCAACCGACGTAATGATGCCATAATGGATACAGAAATCTTTGAAGAAGTACACGATTTGCTGGTGGTTAATATGTTTGGAATCGTGTCACAAGACAAAATTTTTGGTCGATTCTTTTTTCTAGAGTCTATTGTTACAGACATTATTTATTGGGATCTGCTATATGAGTATATTTGGCATTAATTAGTAGATGCTCGAGTATTGGTTTTATATCTAACTGAATATCGTTCATATTTCTAGTGGTGGTCATTTTGAACATTTAAAATTCTGTAAGCTTAAAGTGTTATTTTTAATTTAAATTGTCCAAATAGGTTGTAATTTCTTTAGTTTGTAACAGTGGTATTCAAAGTTGGGATACTCTTTTGTAAACATTCTATACTTGAATAGGGTGCTTAAGAAAGCTAAAGAACTTTAAGAGTTTAAAATATTTTATCTACTTTATACAGATTTTCCATTAAGTGGTTTATCCTAACTAAAGAAATCATATCACTCAACATAATTTCTAATTTAGAGAATTAAAAGAAGCATAGAATGTTTCTACACACATTCGAATTTTGAAAAGAAATGTATATTATACAAATTATTTTTTCTTTAGTATTTGATTTACAAACAAATTAAAGTTTCATTAGTAATTTCTGGTTTATTTAAAATTTTCTTAATTTTTTTCCTATTAAAATTGATAGTTCTTTTTTTTTATATTTCTAATGGCAGATTATAAACAGTTACAGAAAAAAAACAAAGAAGGAAAACAATTACAATTCCAAGGGAACAAAACGTAAAATAAGAACAAGAAATACTGCAACAAAGTTCATTAATCCAACATGTCTCTAGCCTCTCAGTAATGTTCAGAAGAAGAAAAAAAAGACGTTCTAAGCGCAAGCCAGTGGAGCAGATGAGTGGAGTCCATATCCTCAACAGAGCTATACAGAGCCGGGGAAGGAGCAATATTGAATCTAAAAAGATGCTTTCGTATGTAATCATGCCCGGTGGCTAGATGAAACTCAGTGACATCTCTATGTCCAGGGCCATTACTCAAATTGGACACAGCATTCTTCTATATATAATAAGGTTTTTAAAAACCTTATTTAGATTTTATAATAAGGCTTTTAATTGCACAGAGTGTCAAAGGACGAGAAACATTCTGCTTAATCAAAGCACCCCTTTTAGTCAGATTGTCCACTGTCTCGATACCTGGAACCCCACACTGGTCAGGAATCCACAAGATGACAATAGTTTTCTTAAAAGAAGCTAGGTTCTTCAGATGACGACGACAATCCAAAATGTCATGCGTTAAGGTTAAGATACAATGGTTCATCAGATACAATGGCTAGCAACGCCGCATTTGAATCGCTGAGGACAACAGATCTTGCGAACTTATCCAGGTCGCAGTGTAACTGAGATAGGGCTGTTCGAATCGCAGCAGTTTCTCCGTCAAGTGCACTACCTCTCCCCATACGGATGTAGAAAGAAAAATCCTTAAAATCAGAAAAAATCCTTAAAATCAATAGTTTAATACAAGAAATATATATATATGTGTGTGTGTGTGTGTGTGTGTATAAGATAAAGCAATGAATTTAGTAGATTATATATATATATATATATATATATATATATATAATCTGCTAAGTTATACGTTGAATTATATTGTAGTAAACTATTCAGAACAATCAGATTATTATTCAGGAATCAAGACGAAAACGTTGTAGCTTATGTAAAAAACCACGGGATTGAGAATTGAACCATATATCAAAATTTAGATGTGACTGATGAAAATTTTCGTTGATTTAATATTAAGCACAAATCATCACAAAAATTTGAATTTTATTCTTTGTTCATCTCATATTCATGTATAATTTTTAATAAATGAGTAATTTACAAAGTTATTAGTTGATAACATATAGCAATTTTTAAAAGAAATAAGTAGCATAGATTATTTAGTATTTTTTAATAATTATATTTATCACTTTGAATTATAAAAATATTCAATTTTTAATTCATTCAAAGCTTATAGGTGCACAGTATTCTTTGTTAACCTAACTCTTGCTGACACAAATATATTCGATGGTTTTCCCACACGTGAGCATGCAACATATAATTGCCCATGGGAAAAACATGGATTTTCCAAGTCTATACCGCAAATTGACTTTGTTTGGCTTTGAAACTTATTTATGGTTATGGAGAGAGCTAAATGAATTGGAAACTGAAGTGTTTTGAAAGGTATCACAGATTCTGATGGTATCATTGGAATGCATGTCAACAGGACCACATCTCCAGTAAACTTTCTAGTTAAAATGGTTGCTTCAAGAATATTTCCGGTGATCTTTTTGATGACCATAAATGTACCATTGCATAATTGAGGTGGATTCAAATTACCCAGAAGAATAATAGGTGAACCAGTCTTCAACTAAAATTTATGTGGTGGTATTCCGAGCATATCCAGAAAATTTAAGAATTCAATTGGAAAATTTACATTTTCGTTTTCATCAACAAAAATATCGATTGATTTAAAAGACACCAGATTACTTCGCAACAACTGTTGTATCTGGAAGTTAAATTCGTTAACATCAACATTTTTGGCTGCCAAAATAGCCTAATTACAGAGCCAGTTGTGATCCAAGTGATTATTCTATATGACCGGGAAGATTATCTCAATTAATTTTTTGCCTGAACAACAGTGCAGAAATTGTCTGGCAATTTAATGCATTGCGTATTTTTTGCAGTTCTATTCTAATGCTTCCAATATCTAGCAATTGTTCGGGAAACATTTGTGCTGATTGATAATTTTGCAATTGCACGCGCGTGTTTATGGTCTGTCGAAGTGTTTCGACACTTCGCCATAAGAACGATTGTTTTAAACGGAAATCACCAGACAATAGTAGGACAGCACCACTGAAAAGTTTATCATTGCCGTTTAAATCTTACATAGTTCTGTGCAATATTTCGAGTGAATGTTTGAGAGCCATTGTGCACTCATCGTAGATTATTATTGGACTTTTTCTCAACCCTGCAGCTATTCCACTATTCTTTTTAATGTTACATATTGCATTTGGTTTGTTATGAATGTTAAATGGCAGCTTGAATGCTGAATGTGCCGTTCACCCGCCATCTAGCAAAGTGGCAGCAATGCCTGACGATGCAACTGTCAATACGATTTTCTGTTGTGATCGTATCTTGGCAAGGATTAATGATATTAAAAATGTCGACCATTATCTGTTCCCAAAAATTCGAAAGACGTTGGTTCGGGAACATTAACCGTCAACAACCGTAAATAGAAGCATTCATGTTGTTTTGGATGCACTGTGTAAAGCCGTTGCTATGTCTTGGCATTGAATATGTCTGTAATTGAAAGATGTGGTTTTCCTTGTTTCCGTGGTTCCCCATTTTTACCTGATTTGTTACATGTATAATAACGTGGAACATCAATGTATAGTAATGTTTTTGCGAATTGGCGGAAAACATCAGGTTTCTGACACAATGTAAAAATTCAGCTGGTGTCGTTTTTGGAGGCTCAAGTGCTTTTTGGAGAACATTTTCTTCAGTGAAGTACACACGTTGATCGTGTTCAAGATGCATTGCTAAATGCTGAACAGAAGGGTCTCTTTCTAGTATAGGAAAACTAAGAATATGCCAGATAGCTTCGTTGCTGCTGATGTATCTACCCATTTGGTTTCATGTTATTTCGTCATTTTTATTTATGCTTTGTACTTCAAATACGCAGCCAAATCACCGCCTTTATTAATATATTTATACATGCACTTAATCGATTTTACGAAACTGAAAAGTTTGACATTAAAATGAGCTTATGACATTAATATTAGCCGACATTAATTTGAGTTTAGCCCAACCACTTGTCACGATTTCAAAAATCGCCAAACTTGGCGATTTTTTAGGCCGAACGAGAAGTCCGCAATGCGAATCAGGGTAGCCACATTTGGCAAAATACCGCCAAATAGTTCCTGTCGCCAAGGGTGGTTGAGCTTAATTACATTCCAATCATATGAGCCATATAGTTGGATTACTGTTTATATGAAGCCATATAAGTTTTTGAAAGTAATGTCAATTTCAAATTGGTTTGTAGAATTGGACGGTCGCATTGTGAATGTGTAGCCACTCTCAGCATTTCTGTGGTGATACAACGTATAACCGTCAATATCCATGATAGTATCATTTATATACAGCTTTGGGAAACGTTTCTTACATTTTCTTTCATTTTAGTAACAAATTAGATGCTAAGCCAAATACTCATTCTTCGAAAGGCTTCATATAATTTTAAAAATACTCAGGACAATTAAGTAAGGAAATAAATTTATTTAAAATTTTAAAATTAGATGCTATGTTATAATCTTTATTATCTAAATTATCAATTGGTTTTGAATGTGACTGAAGTTTTGATTCACGTACTGTTGTTGCAATGCATCTATCAGTGTTCTTCTCATCCACATTCTTGCTGTAACGGTTTGCCTTAAACTTTATTTTTTAACAGATTTCCAATTTTTTTTATTAGCCATGAATTTTAACAAAATACTAATGCTAAGTAATAATACTATATATATATATATATGTACGTGTGTGTAATTTAAATGAAATTAAAAGCATCAGTTTTCAAATGATGTGTATTTAATGAGTGCATAGAAACTATAATTTATTTACATAAAATGTCTTAAAAAGGAATGATCGTGTGATGTTTCATTCTGATTTCGCCGAGTTTTTCCAATAAATTTGTGTTGATTTTTTTTTTGGTATTGCCATTGTCTTTCCATATTTTATGCGACAACAATGGTCTTTACACCTTTGGATTTGTTTTAAAATCGATTTCTTAAGAAGATAGTTCATTTTAACGGTATATGCAGCAACGTCCCCGAAAAAAAATTGTTCCGACAATTTTGTAAATTGCTTCTTGTAATATCAAAGAAAAAACTAGGGAACACAGTACCGCTTTATAAATTTCGTTTCTGGTTAGGAAAAAAAAGTTCATTCAATTTACTTTAGCTGAGGAAATAAAGATATTTACGAAATAAATAATAAAAATTCTAAGCCTAATTCTAAGACAAATGCAATTATGAAATTAGCTATTCAGCTTATGCAACATTGTAACTAAAGTCATTGCAATTTATTCCTCACATCCATTACCCTAAGTATCTTTTTTTGTAAGATATATAATTATATTATGTTATTTCATTGACTGTGGGTCAAATCATAAAACGAAGCACTTAAAATGTCCAAAGTCTTTTATATATAAAAAAATCCTATATTTTCTTTAACTTTTCCTAAATATTGATTGCAACATTTCACCTACTGGGGGAGCTGCTCTGAATTTAGACTAGAGGACCTCTCGGCATGCTCGCAAGTGCCACCACACCCTCAGAAACTCCTCAAGATGAAGGGACATCATTTTTAAAATGTTATCGCTCACAACTTTTTGAAAATGAAATTTCACAGCTCCTATTTTTGAATTTAATGAATAAGAATAACTTTCCAATTTAAATGTTTAATTCTCTAATCTAGGATTTTCAATTTGACGTTTGCTAATATTCCGAGTTATAAAAAGTTAAAAAAAAAAATGCATCGAGTCACTATTTAAAAATCTCACAAAAAGTGTTTTTTTAATTACTTATTTATATTTACCCACTCTTTTTAATTGCAAAGCAAATGGATTCTTTGTCTTTTGCCCATGTTGCTCGAATATCTGTAATGTAATTTCCTATTAACATATTTATTGTCTAAAGGTTCTTTTAATATAATTGAGATTCAAATATTATGTGATGTTTAAGTTATTTAATATGGTATCTGTTTAAGAGACGAACCGAACTTAGATCGAACACTTATCATAGTAAGCTTGTCGAGAGAATTCTTTCTTTTTTATGGCGCTACCAATTGAATATCATTGACACTAATATGTTTAAAAAAATACAGAACTCTTCCTTCTCCATTCGCTCTCTTTATTGTCGATATAGTTTTCTTTTTTGAAAACGAATCTTTTAATAATTTTTTACGAAAGTGTAGCAAATTCATTGCTACCAACTAAGTATTTTATTAATTTCAAAATTCATATTTACTCTTAATTCTAATATTTTAATTTTTTCGATAAAGTGAGAGACAATTTAAAAGGGGGCATGGACAAAAATGTAATGAAAAACATTTTATAAATAACGTTAATTACTTCTTATAAAATTATTGCTAATTTAATTGCTATAATCGTGTGGCCACGAGCTTGCGACCTGTGATGTTTCAGTCAAGTCACGTGCTCGAGTTCTGATTCCCCGAAAAACTCGTTGCACAAAGGAATTACCTAAATTGTCATCACCAACCAATTCCTTTCGTTGAAGTGTGGAAATTAGGACAGTGGGGCGTCATTCTCGTCATTGGATGAAAGCTCAAATAATGCGGGGTCCTCGTGTCGTACCTATAGTATGATATTAATGAACAAATAAATTAAACGCGAAATGTTTTCTCAAAAATATTACTTTAATTTAGTATGCTAGATATTTTCTATTTGTACTCTAATGCTCATCGCATGTAGCAGCTACGTAGTGCTTAAGAATAGAAAAATACATCTTAAAAATGTTAGAACACTTCTTAACGTTATCCAACTTTTCATAGATTAAATTTTCATCGAAAACCTTTCATCGGAAATTATACTTTTCATTTTTTTTCCTGCTGTGTTTTGAAGTGGAATGAATAAGCTTTTCATTATTGATTAAAATGTTTTGCACCGGATCATTTGAGAAAAGTGAAATTAATGAACCTATATTTTTAAATTCCTTTCCTACTAACTTAATAAATATCAATATTTGCGATTGCATGAAATCGTATTATGGACTCAATTAAGCGATTATTTGATCTAAGTATAATATTGATGATGTTTGATCTTTTTGGAGCCAATTAGACTAACTCAATTTTTTCGTCTTAGAGGGACAGTGAACGTTAAGGAATTTCCCCCCGATTACTGACATAGAATTATGCGATTCGGTGTACATATACATTGGGATGTAATTAAATCAACAACTTTTGAATACAAATCTTTAACTTATTAAAAAAAATTTTAAAAAAAAATTATGAAATAAATTTACATTTTTAGAAATGCTCTGTGCGTCCTAATTTTTAATTTTTGCCCCTTCGTTTACATATTATTACTATTTATAAGTACATTTTACACATATTTAAATATTATTTTGCAATCTCATTTAAAGGTTAATTTTTAAGAAACAGTTTTGTTTACGTGTTCTTAATTTTCCTCAAAATTTCGGATTTATTATAAACTAAAACTGAGTTTCAACTACCTCAAAATAGCCAAAATATAAAATGGATACTTTATTTTATTTTATAATCTATCATGATTCTGCATCAGTTATTTTAAACCGTTCGCTGAAGAAAAATGGAGTATTTTGAAGACATTTAATTCAGAAGAACAAAGTTTTGATAAATGAACATTTTAAATACCTTTCTACGCTTATCTTTAATAATTACTCGTCTGTTATTATTAATTATTTATTTTATTTAACAACAGAAATATTTATACCATCTTATTCACCTTACAAGCATATATTGAGAGGAATAGTTTTAAATGGCATGAAACATTTGTTTTGTAGAATTTTCAGAAACAAATTTTCGAAACTAGCAAAAATAACTATTACTTCACTGCAAGAGACATTTACGCACATTCTTCACATACTTCCTTTGTAGAAACATATGTTTCTTTTTTAATTGTTATTCCGTCACCATATACATTTAAGGACAATAAATATTAATACATTTTAGCATCTGACATAATGCTCAAGCATCGCATACAATAAATTTTAACTGACCTCTTCTATAAATATTTTTTTGTGGATAATATCTTTTATAAACATATACAATTAAATAATTTTAAATAAAAACTATAACTTTTGAGTTTTAAAAATAATATATACAAGCATATGATATAGATAATTTATACATAAATATATACAAAAAAACATATTTAAATAACAAAATTATACAATATCGCAGCTTTGTCGACGATTTACTTTATTTAATAGCTGAAATAAACTGTATTACTATAGTTTTTAATAGCCGATGTTCATACGGGCAAATAACTAAATACTGAAAAAACCACATGAATTTCAATTCTGGAGGTATAAACAAAGAATGTTATAACAAATTCACAATATCTTTTCTAACATGGTCACGATGTATCTAAAAAATATGTATTGTTCATAATAGTAATTAATGAAACATAATTTCTCTAGAGAATATTTAATTAAATACTTTTAGTAAAAATACGGAGGACTTCTTTTTTTTTTCAAAATCATATTTATTGTACTTTTTTAAGTATTATGAACTGCCTCAGAGATATATTTATAACTATTAAACATACTTTTTAAGGAAATTACTCGACTCTAATTAAAACTGTAAAAGATATCCTCAGAACACATTTCATGAAATCTACTCTTCATCTCACTCAATCCACCAAACGGGTTGTAAATCACTATTTATCAATGGAGCGCATCAAATATAGAATGTATTCTTCCGCAATGATGTTGCTGCGAATCTTATAGTGGTTCGAGTGTCTGACTGCGAAAGCTGCCAGCCCGGATTCGATTTCCAAAGTTTTTGCTTTAAGGGTTTACACAGCCCTTTATCCCTGCAGGGTCGATCATTTAGAAACTAGTTCACTTGGAAATTAATTGGAGGTCTAGTGCCGGGCTAGCCATTCGGTCTGGACCCTGGCTTAAGGACACTATTTTTACCATTACAAAGGAAAAAAACTTGAAAGACCAATACGGAGAGAAAATATGAAAGAAAGAGATGAGATCGACCGCAATATTAACAAATTCCTCATGCTGAAAGTGGAAATAGCAGAAGACCTGAAAAGAACCATTTGCCCTAACCCAATGCGAAACTCACACTGACGACATCGAAATAGAGAGAAACTTCAGAGAGTCGTTCTGCGCGAAACAAACGATACCTCTCCCCCCCACACACAACAGTGGAACCAAGATAGAAGCCTCCTAAAAAGAAGGTTTCATATCTCCGACAACCAAGAAAAGAAAAATTCACTCTACCCATTTCTTTTGAAGCACTCAATAAGGAAGCTGATGAAAACCAAGACATTCCCCCGGCGAAGGAAAAAGAAGGGAAAATACCACCTGTAATGATGAGAATTTCTCAAACTTACTCCAAGAAATTAACAGAATTGAACTGAACACTGAAGCCGTGCTTGCACGCGACTTCATAAAATTATTTCCGAGTAGCAGCGACTGCCACAGAGAAGACAAACCTAAGAGAAACCTAACCTCCTACCTAAGAGAAGACAAAATATATTCTTATGTAACCAACCCACCATCAAAAAAGCCTCTTAAATTTATTTTAAAAGGATTACCAACATCAACTAACGTCGATGAAATCAAGACAGATATTGAAAGCAAAGGATTTCAAATAGAAAAAGTAGCCCAACTGAGACGGTTTAAGACAAAAAGAACACTACCCATTTTTATGCTTGAAGTTACCCGTCGAGGAAAATTAGAAGAAATATACAATATTAAACAATGCATGTACTTAAAAGTTGAAATAGTACCATACGAAAGGAAGAAAAATGCTATAGATGCAATTTCTTCCATCACTCATCCAAAAACTGCAGCACCACGCCAAGATGCCTCAAGTGTGGCGAAAGCAACATTACTCGAGACTGCACAGTTAAGGAAAAAATGACTAACCCCAAATGCATTAACTGCCAGCAAACCGGCCACATTGCATCCTGAGAGGAATGCCCAGGTTTCCCGAAACCCAGAAAAGGAAAGTCAACAATAATAACCAACAATAGAAACAAAGAACTTATTTCAAAACCATCAGAAAAAACACAAGCTACGCAGATGTCTGCAACACTGAGAAAGAAATTCAAGAAGAAAAAAATTCACAAGAAAAATCAAAACAGGGAAGTAATCCAAACCAAGAAAATCAAGATCCTGAAAACTTCAGTTTTCTTCACGCCATTAAAGAAATCTAGAACCTCATCCGGTCATTCCCACAACTGCTTGAAGCATGTAAAAAGATGAAAAACACCGAAAATAACACTGAAAAGCTCAATATTTTCATGCAAGGAATTGCATCGTCACTACCATAATTTCAAAAATACCTCAAAAATCTTTTAACGTAAGACTTCTTTTTAGAAATATCAGCCCAGAAAATCTGAACAGATGGACACGCCCACGCCCAATCAGAAGCAAGCTTCTCTCCTACCTTCCACCAACGACCAATAGGAAACCAAGCTTTAACCAGAGCTTCACTTTTTCTCTAGCTCACTCACCTCGCATTACCCTGGATACTTGGAACCCGTCCTGCCTTAGGGAGACATTGATACGAAGTTTAAAGCTTAAATAAGCTAGGTACTCAAATAAATCTCACTACGACACTGGCTAGTAATTGGTGCTTCAGTCTCAAATGCTACAGAAACGGAGATGGCCTGATGAGACTTCTTAGACCCGGGCAGGATTAAAGTTAACTTTAGCTTCCACACTGACGCGGAGAATGTCATTTTTACAACCTTTTCTTGGTTTACTTTGGTGGTTACTCAAATGACAACGGAAATCTTAATTATTCTTTTAAAAGAAAAATAAGCATTTGGAGGAACATAAAAAAGGAAGGTTTCTCAGGGGTTGCTTCTTTTCATATTATTGAAAGTATTATTTAGTGGGTCGGATATGAGTTTTCAGATCATTAATAAATGTTTAAAAATACTTACAAAACTCCTAAAAAAGGTAAATCCAGTAAAACCTTCCTTGTGTATGCTCTTTCAAATACACGTTATGATACGCAATTAAAATAAACAATTTAGATTTAGTAGAAAACTCCATAGGATTAACGTAACGTTCGGAAAGTGGTGTTGGCGTGTCGAAAGGGAACTTTAATTTTCTCCTTTTCCATATAAATTTTGATCAGCATCTCGCACATAATTCTCTATTCCAGGAATCGGCAAACGACGGGCCGTCGTCTATTTTAGTCGATCCCGGGAATTTATACTGTTTTCGCATGAAAACAATTCATCAATGAAAATTACCGGAGTGTTTTTCAGATCTTGATGCATTTCCATATTACATAATTTATTTGGCTGTCCATCCTACTTTCAATTAGAAGTGAAATGTCTGCAACATGATCTGTTTTAAGGCTGTCTTCGGTTAATGTTGAAGGATAGGCCCCAAAGTCTGAATATATTTTGAGGTAGAAGAAATGCTCTCATAATAGTATAAATTACTATGAATATAGCACATATAGTTTATTAGATAGAGTATTTAAAATTTTAATTTCATTTAAAAAAAACCACCACATTTCTCATTTTTATAAAAAATGGATAATTGATTTTCGATGTTGAAGTACATAGGAGATGAAATATTACAAGAAAAAATTAATTGATTCAAGTAGAATTGAATAAATAAGAAATATATATTTCTTTCTATATAATAATATAGCCAAAGGTACAGTTTTGTGTTGACATTAATTGATTTTTAAAATTTCATTTTAATTTTTTAAATTATTAACGCATTTCGGACTGTCTGCAATAGATGGCGCTTGGATATTTTTTTTGTTTTGAAAAGAGTACACTTAGCTAGTAGGAATGCTCATTTTTGGCTAACATTTATAGTTTCTTTCTGAAATGAAATTGCCATTTCAAATTATATCAACTTGTAAATTGGGACAATTGGTAAATGATGGAGAAAGATTTAAGATTCACAATATAACTATATATATATATATATATATATATATATATATATATATATATATATATATATATATATATATATACTAAATGCTAATAAACTGTTCGCTTCAGGAATATTTTTTGTGTATTTGTAAAAATTTATTGATAATGTTAAATTTAATTTCATTTATGTCATTTTTTTTCAATTTTCTAAGAAATTCGTGTTATTGAAAAGATGTTTATAAAAATAAGTTTTAATTCAATTAAGTCAAAGGAGAGAAGAGTTAATTTGAATTAAATTAATATTGAACTTCTTCGAAATTAATTAATTAAACTTTCTTATTTTGTTCCTTAAATATATAACAAAACTCAAATTACTATTTCGAGAAACAAAAACTATGAAATTTTAATCTATTCATTATGATACCCTGAATTAAAATTATCAAAAAGTTATTTTTTAATTTAACTTAATTTTAGTTAATATTTTTTTCTATATGAGTTACACATTTCATGAAATTCAAGCATTATAACCTTTGCAATAATTATAAACAAAATATTGTCATTTAAAATTTGAATTCAAATGTATGGATGAAATTTATACTATCAATAAATTAAGTTCTTACTTCAATTATATTGCAACGCGTAATAGAAATAATGAAGTGAAATTTATTTCAGCTCAATAATATTCGTTGCCTTCGAATGAAGCAAACAATATTCGAACATATTACTTCAACCAATTCTAATTTTCTCTTTCTTAGCGTATGAAAATGAGGGGGGGGGGAAATAAGTTATTATTGGTAACAAAAAAAAAAATTTAAAAAAAAAAAACATAATTAAGCCATAAATGATTAATTCAGTATCAGGGAAAACTTCTAATAATTTATTTTCATGTAGCTGATGTATGAAAAAATTCGAGTAAAATGTAAATTATGTTAATTGATAATTAGATATGTAATATTTATTTTATGATAGTAATCAATGCAGCGACTTTACGGTTCATGTACAGTTACATTCGCTTTATCATTATAATTGAAAATTAAAATTGGACATTTTTAATTTTCTGACAGAGTCCTTGAATGTGTTTTTAACATAATAAATGTTATAGTTCGGGGCAAAACAATTTACACATATCAAGATCAGCATTATAGTTAATTCGAAAAATATTCATTATAATTTAATTTAATGGAAAATTTTCCCATTCTTACATAAAACATTAGTCAAAGCGCTGCATTGCTATTACGACATTGAACATATATTTTTTTTTTTTTTCTCAAATTATTTTTTTTTTTTTTTTTTTTTCCATTTTGTAACTAAACATAAATATACTCTTTTTTTACATTTGAAAAATAAAATTAACGAAAATATTCTGATTCCCTTGGATCATTTGAACAATTAAAAATCAATTTTTCTAAATATAAAAAAGATCTCTTCAATCTTATCAATTCAATTAATTTTTTTAAATGTAGAATTCTTTCAAATTCGTGATTTCTCCTAAAAACAAAAGAGAAAACAAAACTATTTGTTTTAATATTCATGTACTGCATTGGATTCTTGTGCTTTCTTCCTTTCAGTTAATCTTTTGGGCTTCTTTGTAACGCTATCTGATTCAAGTACCTCATCTTGTGTATAAAATGTGTCTTATGTAAATCTACATTGCTAAATATATAAAAGTGTAGTGAATAGTAAATGACGAAATATAGAAAAACGACGTTCAAAAGGACTAAGAGGAGATAGAAGATTCTCATTATAAGCATGAAATTGGTGTGGGAAAGTTACATGTTCATCGGAAAGATGATATTTGACTCAGACTGAGTTTATAAGTAATATTTTCGACTCAGATCCAAATTTATTGTTAGTGGTATAAGAAGATTTTTCAATTATAATATTGGATTGAGGCCGCGAGTTAGTAGCCTACCCGCATTCATAGTGATGGTTGTAATTCAATAAAACAGAGTGAAACTAGTCTGACTTTTCTTAATTATCTGTTTTTTTAACAACAACAATCATATATCTTCTTGAATACCTACCTGAGTGGGGATTCATTGAGTCTCCGTTTACTCAGATCCTAAATAGCGATGCAGAGGCGCACAATTATGTCGAACGTTCCTGGCTTCGGATCCGGAGATCGAATGAACATTCTGTTTTTCAACAATCTTTGCAAAAAAAAAAAAAAAAAAAGATGAAGACATTTTTAAGTAACTACAAAATAGTTAAGTCTCTGCAAAACTGTACTTGATTGTATGTGTCGGACAAATAAAATATTACGTATTTTGTTGATAATATTTTCCCCTCTTTCATTTTATTCTTACGTAATTACTGGTCGAGATAGCTGAATGGTCATGGCGTTGTTTTTGTCGAGTCATGGGTTCGAGTCCTGATTCCCTTAAATACCATTATTTAGTGGATTTGATGTATGTTATATCTGTCGAGGCTCCAAGTTCTCATATTGGCAAATGTTGAAGTAAGGAGAGGGGAATGCCTATTCAGGGGTCGTCCTGGTCACTTGACTGCGGTTGAGTAATACAAGTTGTTGTTAATAACTATCTTGTTTTTATAAGGATGACGTTCGTAAAACAAATAGTATTATATAATAACTCAGTTCTCTGTAGCTGCAATTTTGGTTTTGTGCAGCATCAACTTCATTCTCATTCAGAATAAAAGCGATAAGATTTTGAATATTTCGGAATTTCTTATGCATCGAATGATGTGAACTTCCGCATCGATGATCCGGCATTGGCCAGTATGAAATTGAGAAACAGATGAATATTGCACAGTAGGAAAAAATACTTGAAATTGAGAATTCATAGGACTGACATTTGGTGACTAACTGAAAAATATCAAATACATTCATTATATATAATTTATTTGCTCTTGAAATTATGTATAATATTTTACCGGACATAAATTCTTGTAATTTCTTGGATGCTCCAAGGTATTGGAGAAAATATCTAAGAAAATTATACTT
>BMAW01034284.1:0-11417 GCA_019974015.1 Nephila pilipes
TTTATCATTTTATCTTCTTTACTTAAATATAATGAAAACGACAATATTATAAATTCTTTTGAAGTGGATTATTAGTGAGATATTAAATTAAAAGTTGTAGATAATAAGATTCTTAGTGATATTTTTGACAAGAGAGAAAATTACTTTTTTTTTCTTCTTTTTTTATGAGTCCCTTTCTTTGGTATTATTTTAAGCATGAATATATATGGAAACATGTTATATAATTTTATTCTTCGAAATATTAAAGTGTTTAATATGCCTGTAAATTTTCAAAATTATTTGAAAAAATTCTTTTATAATCTTATAAAGCTAATTACTCAATAATTTTTTTTAAAAACAAATTTAAAATATAAAAAATTAAAAAAAGATTTCTTTATGAAATTCCTATTTCGTTATATTTCTTTTTTAATTTTTAATATTTTTGTAATTTTAGATTAAAAAAAAACTTCCTAACTTTTCAAATTTCTGGATGAATTTCACTTAATTCTAATTCTAATTCATAGAAGGCGATACAATCGTTATGTTTAGTGATTTGAATTTTGGTGGCTAGAGTAATTCTAGGACTGAAATATCTTAATTAAAGATATTTAAATATGAGTGTGTTATCTTCTAGTTTGAGTTCTTAACTATATTTAGTTTTTTATGCATCAGGGCTTTTTATTTTTTCATGTTGTAATTTTCATTTAAATTAGATTTTTTTCTGATATTTTTTCTTTTGTTTCCGCATTTTTGTTTGTTGATGATTTTGTTTCCTTATTTTGCTCTGTTTGGTGTGTGCTTTTTGTATCACATCGCTATTACTGATTGCAAAGGTTTGATCCTTAAAAAATTATTATTTTTAATTAAGTTTGATTCTTAAGATTTAGAAATAATTGTTTTTTTTTTCATTTTTACAATTTTCAAAAAATTTTTAATCAAATAATTTTAAATTTACTTTGCATATATATATATATATATATATATATATATATATATATATATATATACATGTTGTGTGCGTGAGATAAATTATATTCTTTCAAATTTCAATTATTAAATTTCCATTTTGTAACAGTAATATCCGTATCTTTTGCTGTAATTATAAGTTATTTATACCAAAATAAAAATTCAGTGGCTCAAAAATTTGACCAAATTATCAATCTTTTGAATTTTTTTTACTTGTTGCTTAAATCATGACTTCCCTGCTATTTTTTAGAATCACATTTAAATCTCAAATTAAGAAAGCAGCTATTATTATTAACATTTTTATTTTTTCTTACACAAATAATAATTATTTTATTTAGATAGTTGGATGTATAAGTTTCTTAAATATTCTGCAGAAAATATTTTATACCTTAAAATATTTTTTTCTCGCAAATAGTTGCTACTACAGGAATTGAAAGTTTATTTGCTCAATATATAATTTTTTTTTATATTTCCTTAATGTATTAGTTTTAAACTTATATTTCCTCTCTTAATTTTCTAAACAGTTAGAAGGCTCAACAATTTTTAATTGTTTTGGTAAACTATATTTATAAGACATATTATTTAAAATTTCATGTGGTAATATGACACCATATTGAATTATGCCAATACTTTACGTTAGAATAATTTAATACTTTTAACTTTTTGAATGAATTCTTTTTAAAAATATTTTTAGACTATGTAAAAACTCATACATTAAATATTAATTTGTTAAGTTATAAAAATAAGGTAATTATTCTATAAGTTTGCACTTATCGTTTGTAATATTGTGAGGTGAATGAATCTTAATTTTTTTGTATTGTTGTTAACGAATTTGCTACAAAAATAATTTGCTGAAAAGGAAGGCTTGGATTCGGAAAACATGTGTTAACCATGCCTGCTTGTCTAAACCCATAAATAACATCTTAAACTATTTCTTTGTCCCTTTTAACCTTCATTTTCTTAATTTCTTATCTTTCCTTGTTACTTAATCCAAACTATTTAATGCATTAATAATAAAATAATTTAAGATACTTCTAAATTACTTAATTATTAATTGTTTCTACTGCGTTGTGTTGACAACTAATGATGCTTCCAACATTTACTCATGATGGAAATTTTGGAAGTTTGAATAATGAGTTTGATGTATATTTTTAATGATTTGATTTTTCTATGAAATACAGTATATTTTTTAATATATCAAACTAATTATGCATGCATAAAAATGTCCCTAATACACGACTGCGAAATGTTTCGCTCAGATATTTTAGATTAAATTTTACTGTAATTAGAAATTGTTTTTTCAATAGTATTTCACATGTTTTTTTTTTTATTATAAGCCATTAAGAAATATTTTTTTTAAAAAAAAAATTACTTTTATTTCTAGGTCTTCTACTTCTGTACATGCCAGTGGCAGTTCTAGGATATTATGTTTATGGAGATTCTTTACTGGCCAACGTATTAGATTCAGTGCCATACTCTATCACCAAATCAGTCATTTCTGTTATGTTGGCATTACATATGTTTTTCGCTTTCCTACTAGTCATTAATGCTCCCGTACAAGATCTCGAAGAATTTCTTAAAATACCAAAAAGTAAGTCACTTATCAAACACTTAAATTCCGAATTTTTCCATTTTGGCTTGATGGTGAACATTATATAAACACGAAAAGGGGGGATGTGGGCAAAAAAAATTTTTTTTTTTACTTTTATAAGGGTAGCCATGTAGCAGACTAATCTTAATCTGGGAGATTGTGATTAGCGATGTTCAAATCGAGCTCAAATTAAGTTCATGTCTAGATTCCGCGAATGATCCCTCGTGAGAAATAATCTGGCTATAACACCTTAAATGGAACAGAGTTTCTGAATTCTGGTGTGAATTGGTATGAAAGAGGAAAGAAACAGGTGACTTTTCAGGTATATCTTCTTCATCATTTGAATTTGTATCAAAATGACGGCGTCTGTCCTCAAAGTCCCTTGTGTGGCTCTAATAAGGCATTAATTTGAAATTTGCGTTTTTCTCTCTCATTTAAATACGAGAAGAATAATTTTAAGTAAAAAGTGCGGTAAATACATTAAATTATAATATTTAATCTGTATTTTATTGTAAGAAGTATTGTACTTTTTAAAATATTCAAATAAAAACTCGAAAATTATTTGCATGAAAATTTGAATTATTCATAAGCACACGTTTGTTACAAATTTGTTAATGTGATGACAAATATCCTTAAACAAATGGTTAAATATTTGCTATAATGCAAATTGTATTAAAATAAATTAAGAGATTGGGAAAATTAAGTAATTAAAATAGTAGTAAATATTTGGTTTTACCTTTTGACAATAGTACTGTGGCGTTGGGCTATTCGCAGGTTTTTTTTTTCAGTAATCTTGGGGACCTTTTGTAATTTGGAATGCATAAAATGGCAAATCTTTCTTAACCAAACAAAATGTGATTTGGTAAATTAGATGACTATAAGAAGTGTAATGAGTTGAATTAGGGATAGTGATATATAACCGAAAGAGAATTGAAAGGAATGAGAGAGAAGGGAGACAGATGATGACCACAAGCTGACAAGTTCTTATAAATTGGTGTGAATTATTGTAATAATTGTTGGCAGTAAAATTGGATAGAAAAGATTCCTGGTTAAAATAATAGAAGTCGAATATGCTATATTCAAGAAATGTCTCAATCAGAGAGAGGGAGTGGTAAGTAAGACTTTATTGTTTACTTATAAGCTAAGATTAAAGTGGGTTAAGAGTAAGGTGACCAGAAGTCTCGCTTTAAGCAGGACAGTCCCGATTTTTAATAATTCATCCCACTTCCTGCTGGATTTTAAGAAATTCCCGATTTTTAGAAAGAATGTACGACAGGGAACGACAGGAGAATGGGAAGATAATATACGATTTTCGGCTTCCCTGTAGCTATTTCACCAGGATATGAGTTTTATATTATTTTTGTATATTTTATAATGTTAAGCTTTAATAATACGAGGACTATTCAGAAAGTAAGGAACGTTTCCGTCTGACATCACTAGGCGCTCTCCGATCACGTATATTTTGGTGTCTGCGTACTCAGCATCTCAGTCGGCGTTCAGCCATCACAATGGGAACATTTCTACGCTGCCTGTTTTTTCGATATTCAAATTTAAAATGTTCGCTGCAATTGAAAATCCCGCCAGTTGTGAGGTGCGGTCTGTGATACGATTTTTGTTGGCAAAAATCCTAAGACCTATGGAAATTTATCGGCAAGTGTGTGAAGTGTACGGAAACAGCGTAATGAATGAAAGTTCATTCTGGAAATGGTGTATTCAGTTTAAAAATGGCCGAACGAAAAATGGTCAGTTAAAAATGGTTCACGATGAAGAGAAGAGTGGACGCCCTAGCATTGTGACTGACGAACTGGTCTCTAAAGTTGATGAAAAGATTCGTGAAAACCGCCGTTTCACAATAACAGAGCTTTCGCTTAGTTTTTCACAAGTTTCATGGTTTTTGTTGTTTGCAATTGTCACACAAAAGCTAGGCAACCGCAAATTTTGTGCAAGATGGGTGCCGAAATTGCTTACAGACCACCATTCAGGTCAGCGAATGGGGGAAGCTTTGACATTTCTGGAGGCCTATGACAGACATGGTGATTTATTACTGGATCGAATCGTAACTGGTGACGAGACGTAGGTGAGACGACAAGGAACTGCGGTTGCGTGTCAATGAGTGGCTGAGATCGTAGGCGGCAGAAATCTATGACGAAGGATTTTCAAAGCTTGTCCACCGCTATGATAAGTGCCTCAATTTGTTTGGTAACTATGTAGAAAAGTAGAATTTTAGTCGCTCTTTCTGATGTATATAATAATTTTTTTTTCTTGTACTTAGTTTCTTTTTAATTCCAAAACGTTCCTTACTTTCTGAATAGCCCTCGTAAAAATAGTTGTTGAGAATTTAATTATCAGGAACTGCTTATCAAATTTCGCCTCGATCAGTTCCTAGAATACGATCACCATTGTTTAGACTTAATGAACAGTGGCATTTTTCGGCATTGACAGCGACAAAAACAATTTGTAGCGTTAAAATGAAAAGAGAACACTTTGTACACTTCCACAGATTTTTATTCATATGTTTCGCTAGCGCTTTAGCATCATTTGGAACATTGTTACAAAAGAATTACATCTTATATAAAAATTGGAAACGGAGGGGAATTTTAGAGAGAAGAAGGATCAAGGTTTAAGGAGTTTGTTCGTCGTCCACGAAGTAATGCCTTCGCATATCGAGTTTTATAACTGTCTCTCAAACGGTACACATTGTACTGAGTGCAAGTGCTAGTTGAACAAGTGATGTCAACAAATAAGCTATTCAGATGATTTATGTTTGTAATTAATTTAGGTATCAAAGGTAGGTATTTTTTAGGTAGCAAATTTTTAATCAAGAACCTCCCCGCCCCCGTCAATGGTGTCCCGCTTTTCGAATGTTAAAATCTGATCACCTTAGTTAAGAGGGACTTCAGGAAGAACGACCTAACATAGTCTACAGAGATAATTAATAAACTGTATTGACTTTTTCTTACGACTTTCTTATTCACTTTGTGAATTCCATTAGATCTTAAAGTGTATTGGAGTTTAACTATGAAAGGTATACGCTACAGTACTAATATGATGAGATTTTCAAATGAATTTTATGGAGAAGCTCTTTAATTTGGCTTAATATTCGGGTAGGAAAGATAGTAAGCCCCTTTCGAAGATTATAAATCATCAATTATTAATTAATGGATTCTGTATATCATTTTAAGAGATTACGAAATAAAAGTAAGTTAACACAACCGTTATGTTTTCAAATGTATTTAGAAAAACGCAGTGGGAATTGTTAGCTTTCCACTAGTTAGTTTTTAAGTATTTTTAATTCTTTGGATTTTTATATAATCTTATTTGAGTGCTCACACTTGTATGCACTCTATAGAGCTATTCAACGAAAATTCTTCAAAATTCTTCTTTCTTCAAAAGAAAAAAAATATATATCTTTAGCTTAAAGTAGGAAAAATATGCTGTAAGAAAATCTACTTTTAGTTTTTTCTCTCACACACGAAATTAACATAACAAATATAGAAAATTATTTTTAGAAGAGTCAGTATAAAACGAGTATTATTAAATTATGGTTTGGTTTTATTATCGGCGTTCTAGAAGCAACACGAGCAATTTTGGCGAAGGACCTTCTGATTTTGAAACTCCGTCAAGTAACAGGGATGATATCTGAGCTGGCACCCCCTCTCCTAACTTCCACATCACGGCAACTGGAGGACTTTAAGCCACGACATACTTAAAGCGCTACATTAAAGGTCTTTAGTGGCTTCTAGGCGCGAACCCACGACTCGACAAAAACTGTCGGCCGTGCGTCCTTGATCATGACCACTAGTATACTACGGCTGTTATTAATCTAGGAATAGATGAATGGTTAAAATGATATTGAGAATTAATTATAAATGAAAAATATATATGAAGCATCATATATATTTTTCATTTATAATTTTTTGTATAACAGTACTCTGTAAATCAAGGAATTTTATGAGCAGCGAACAATCTCTCTTAGACATTTTTCTTCCCAAATATTTTAATAAATCACCCTCTTTATTCATGTTACTAAGAAAAAAATTGCTAATTAATAACCATCTTGCGAATATTTCATATTAGTATGATACAATCGTTAGGAATGAGACAGTGAAGCAGTGAAATGTATGAACTATTGTTTTACCATGAATATGTTCCTGAAATTCAATATGAGTCAGAAAGGTCATCAACATTTCGTTACAAAAGGCTTAAAGATTTTAATATATACCATTCAAATTAGCAAATTTATGATTTAATTTATACCATAAAAAGATTTATAATATAAAAATTATGAAAGAAAACGAATAAAAAAGTTAAAATATATCTGTTCTCTTCACACACACACACACACACACACACATATATATATATATTGAATTCTTATGTATAATTTATAAAAAACTTCTGGATTGTGTTTAAAAGTTTTAATATTGTTGTAATGAGAATAATAATAATAATCTTGATGGTAAGCATGTCACATTATTTATTCATTTCATTGAAACTCAAAATATACAAATTTAGGAATTAAAATAATTGTATACTAAATAATTCAGAAAAAAATTTCTAATAAATTTCTCTTGAAAATTAATTAATTTAAATAATGCACATATAATAAAGGACAGGTTTTATTCAGGTAATTTCAGTTTAAAAAGAGAGTTAAAAATAAAGTCATAGATGCCCTTATGATAGCTAATTGTATGAAATGCAATATACAACTAATAAATAGAGTAAAAGCAAAAAATTATTTCAGAATCTTCTAATAATAAATGGCGCATCATCAGTTTTGATGTGGAATTTGAAAAGAAAAAAAAATAATGATCACGTGCTCTCTAAACAGTCTGTTGCAAATCTTTACTGCAATTAAGTAATACAATGAAAAAGCGAAGTTTCTTTTGAGAAAATTATACTTAATGGGAACAAAAATGAAATTCACAACTATATCACTTTAATTATACAACACATATACACTGATATTTCAAAGTATTAGTTAAAAAGGAACGTAAAAAAAAAGGTCATAATTAGTGGTATATACTTTTGTTGTAAAATTTTTAAATCTATTAAATCATATTCCATAAAAAAGTTTTGAATAAATTTTTCTTTGCTTGATGAAGTGCACTGCCATATAAAAAATAGAGCATTCTTAATAAGTATTATCATTCTGGACAAAATTCATATCATTGTTAATCAAAGGAAAATGATGTAGGATGGCAATAAATAAATTGATCAACTTAATTTATGCGTATTTAATTAACTTTAAAAATAATTTTATCATCACAAGTGCCATTTTTTCTCATGATTGACTCTTCATCATGAAATGAGTCTGTAAAATTTTGTTCAAATATTTCTGAGATGTATAAGTTTTTTAAAAAGATTTTCTAGTTTTAAAAGAATGTGTCAAGCATTTTAAGATGCAAATTTCCAACTCAATATATTTCAAAGATGTGAACACCAGTCGAACGATAGTTATTTTCCAACTCTAAAAATACAAATAATTATAAAAATATTTTTATATGAATAAGAATATAAGGTATACTGAATTTATATATATCCTTCTATAGATGAAATTCTTATACAAAAAAGAAGAATTATAATGTGCAATTAAAACTTAAGTGGTTTTTAAAAAAAAATTTACGTTCTGAAACCCTTAAATCTGAATTTTCATGAAATTATCATAATATTCAAGGAAATATTCGAAATATAGAATATCCGATTTCGGAAAAATCTCTTTTAAAGAAATAGCATAATCTTTTATAATTACTAAGTGTCTATCCCTTAATTATGGATATTAAAAATAGATTAATAATACCAATACTTTTTGTTTTATTTCTGAATTGACTGCCTTAATTCGAAAAAAAAATCTACTTCTATGCTATACTAATTATCCTATAGTGAAACTAATTTGAAAAGGAATTAAAAATTTTTAAAACTTTTTATTATGATTAATGTAATATATGAATTTCTGACAATTGATTCTAGGAAATAATTTGTTAAAACATATCATAACAGTTTATTTAGTAAATAGCTCAAGAAACTCAAGAAGATCCAAGTATATATATTACCATATAAAAATAATACTTTTCTTACATCTAATTTATTTCGAAACCTTAATTATTTGAAATCCTTAATGTATTCAGTTTCGATATTTGATTGGTAGCTTAAGAAAATATTTCGAATTAAAGAATAGAAAATTCGATATCTCAAAAAGGTCCTTCATGTGGATAAATGGAGGTAGTTGCATATAAAATTTAACATGATCTTCAAATTCGTCTCATGGCTAGAAATAGAATTTTGGAGCTGACATTTCAAGATAAATATGATACATATCATTGGCCTGTGACTAAAATTTGTTAAGTTCATAGCTAGTTGTTTACTGGGCATTGTCATAAGATATTAATAAAACTGTAATAAATGTTCATTAAAATGAGCAGTGTAAATTGCAAAATCATCTAAATATTAATTTTTGGTTTAGAATTGTTTTTCTTATTTTGTCACCGAATTTAAATGTCTTTCTATAGAGCAAGTTTCCAACCGGGATTAACACTAGATTCCACATTGTGTTAAATGCTGCATCCCCATTTGATATTTTTCAAGATAAAAAAAATTAATTTAGAAGCCTTTCTGAGAAATTTATTCAGTCAACTTCAAGTTTAAGTTCCTCAGATGTTTCTACTTCTGTTTTTTTAAGATGTTTCTGAAGTATCCTTAAAGTAAAAAAATAAAAAAGAAGAAGAATTTAATATTTAAATATATAAGTAAATTATTATTCATTTCTGTTGCATAATATTATTTCGGGTTTCTTACAATTCGCTATTAATTGTGACAAAAATTGAGCTATGTTCAGGGGACCAGTTATTTTAAAGTAATGTTTAATTATGAAGAGGAATTTTCATTGCTTATGAAAATAATAATTTCTTATGACTGATAATAATACTCTAAGTAAAATGCATAGTTCATTCAACATGCTGGAGAATAAGCTCTTATCAATTCCTAAAAGAGATAGAAGATATGTTATCAGAGAAAAGTATCAGTTAATTATAAATTTTCCCCGACAAATTTTCACTTGAAATACCATTAATTATATTATTTTTAATATAAATCGCACCAGAGTGTGTGTGTGTGAGAGAGAGAGAGAGAGAGAGAAAGAATTACGTCAAAAGCCGTTATGGCTGATTTTTCAAACCTTATTATTAGTTGGATAACAAAAATGATAATTGAAGGGATACTTTTGAGTCAGAAATTTTAGAACATGTGAGATTCAACAGGATTATCAAGACTTTTTCATGTTAAATTTTTGCTACAAATTTAGAACTCTAACAATAGATGACAATTCAAACTACGCTTAAAGACTGAATTTTAAGTGAACATTACTAATATGATACCCCAAAAAATATTTTTCATTAAATGTTTTATTTTTTCAAAAGGATTGATACTTATTTTTAATTTCTTTTGCAGGCTTTGGATGGAAGCGCATATTACTCCGGACAACTGTCATTGCCGCAGTGATCTTCGTGGCTCAATCAGTTCCTAGATTTGGAAAAGTATTGAATTTGGTTGGCGGTTCAGCAACTAGTCTGACATCAGTTGTATTTCCCTGCTTATTTTATTACAAACTAAGCACACAACAAAATCCAAACTGGCCCGAAAGGTTTGTATTTTTCTAAAGAAGCATAATTATGAACCCTTTCAATAAGAAAAATGAGGAAAGTGTCAAAATAAACATAGTTTTTAGAGAAAAATAGGATGACATTACTTTATTCACACCAGAAAAAACAATTAGCTAGTTGCACGTAAAAGTCCATTCCGATTCTTTGTAGAAACAAGTAATATAAAAAAAAATTAAATAAATTCCTACTTAAGTCAACAAAGAAATTTTTTTATTTTAGTTATTTTTTATTAAATAGTTACAATAATGTAAATATGTATATACATAGGATAGAATTACAATATTAAGTGGCAAAAGAAATTGTTTTCCACCGATCTACACTCTTATTCACTGGCGGTATTTATTCCCTAATTTCCTGCTAAATATCTCATATAAGAGAAATTTTTTAATCCCATATAAAACTAATATTAATTATTTGAAAATCAAATAAAAAAATTATGCTTTGATGAGATTCGATTCGAAGGCATGAAGATTCTATGCCGACGCTCTCCAAATTTGCCATTACAAGACAAATGACACAGTAAAAGCATTCATTGTCTTGTTTTTTTAATTCATCCGATAAGTTAGATGGCTGGAATGCTGTTAGCACAATTAACCTTGGGGACAGGAATTATTTGGTGGTATTTTGCTAAATGTGGCTACCATGGTCCACTTCGAGGACTTAATATTCAGACAAAAAAAAAAATCACCAAGTTTGGCAATTTTTGAAATCGCGCCAAGTGGTTGGTTTAAACTGCATTTTACCCAATTAAATTTAATAAATATTTGAAAAAACTGTATTAACATCAAATGTTCTCCACTAGAAGTTTAAAAAAATGTATTTGAACTTGAGTGGATGAATAAAATGTATTTTATTAACGATTGAAAATTTGAACAAGTTATATATAGAGAGAGTGTGAGCTAATAATAGGAATTTAAAAAATAAACGTCTCAATCGTTTCTGAGTTGATACTTATATGGGAATAATACTCAGAGTGACACTCGAAGGAAAGTAGCCAGCCCCTTGAGCTCTTCGTTTTGTAATCCACTGAACATTTTTAGGATGTTCAAGAAAAGATTGGGACGTGTAATATTCATAAACTTTCTTGATGCTTTGGTGTGCGAATAAATGTTGCCATCAATGTTAATAATGTTATTGATACAAGATATCATTTTCCTGTATGTAGTATCTGCAAACAGGCACTCGAATGTCACTTTGAGAAGGTGCTCTAACTTTTTTTTTCT
>BMAW01034287.1:0-11089 GCA_019974015.1 Nephila pilipes
TTTTTTTTTAAAAAAAAAAAAAAAAAAAAAAAAAACGTTGTCTTTGTTGCCAGATTAAATCAAATTAATACTCATTCTGATTGCATTAGAGTGATACTATCAGCATATGCAGACTTTTAAGCAGACTTTTAATAGAAAAATAATAGAACAACTAAATAATTAAGCAAAGTTTTAATTACTTAGGTAACAATGAAATAACAATTCTATGTTGAAGAATTGAAACGAATCAAATAGTATCAGAGTAAAAAACAAAACAGTAATCCCCCCACCCCAAGACCAGAGTTCATTCAAATCAGATTTGATAACTCAAATCAGCAGTGGAACTCGCGGGAGAGATCATAGAAGACAGCTTTCCACACGAATTTAAATTTTGCCGTATATTATCAATTTTGCAATTAACGTTTTACCAGACTATCAATTACAAATAGCTAAAACTGATTTAAGCTCATAAGAATTTATTTTATAATTGGAAACAAGAAAATGTGTTCTGAAACATCTATTATGTGATAAGGATATACTTTTTCTATTTCTACTTGACTACGAGTGAGTGAATGAATGTAAAAGTTAATGGCGCAAGAGCCAGATGTGGCTATGCTGCGTCAAACAATATTTAACTGTGATCTAGACGTGAATTTTTTTTTTTAAAAAAGACAAAATTGGTTGACAAGAAGGAGGGTTGTAAATAGAGAAGAATCGCAAGGGCAACCCGGGGATGCGTCACCCGTGTTTACCAAAGACAGTAAACCCCATAGGAATTTACTTGAAAAGTTTGCATCATAAAGTTACATTGTTAAATATTTGACACAAATTGAAATCAAAATGTTTTAAAAATAATATTACTATTTACATCTCCTTAAAGTTTTGGATTTTTTGTTCATTTGCCAAAAATTTATTGAATACGGCATAATTTGATTATAAATAAAGTTGTACGGCATGTTTAAGATTCAGGTAATTTAACGAAACTTACTAGCTTTGAAGATTCCTTACCGTTGGTCCAGGAAGTCTTAGATACCAAATGCTTACCTCAGAACTACGGTTCAGTCTTTTTAAAATTCATCGTGCCCAATTCACTAATAATTATTTCATGAAAGTATAAATTGATAATAAAACATCTAGTTTTTGAAAGATTCGGGGGGGAAGGGGGAGGAATTCTAACGATGAAGGGATGAAAACATTCACATCATTGTCAAAAACATAAAAGTAGCTGGGCAAGAATAAAGGATGTAATCAAAAAGCACTTTTTAAAATATTTTATACGTAACTTGAATTGGTAAAAGAATACAGTAAACTACTTTAAAAGGCAACGGACAGCGTATTGCCACAATGAGTTTGTTCCATTGCAGAAATAAACAATTTAATTTACTTGGTTATGAATGTGTACGGGAGAGGAAATAACATTTCTTTTACTTGTAGCGCAATAAAAGACAATACAAGGTGCGGCCATTAAATAACGAAACCGACGCTGCTACAGAAGAAGTACACATGCGTCAAATACCAGCGACAGACAAGTGTTTAGTGTGAAGCCTTCTCTTTCAAATGTGGTGTATCTTGTTTCTGTTAACAAATCCGTATAGCTGTAGCCTTCGTTTGCATTAAAGTTATTTTTTCGATTCTCCTGAAAAATGATAAATGAGCAACGAATTGTTGTGAAATTTCACATGAAACTTGGAAATTCCGCTATTGAAACTTATAATTTATTGAAAGAAGTGTATAACAGTGAATGTTTATCGCGTGTATGTGTTTTTGAATGGTTTAAGGGCTTTCAAGATGGCCAAGAAGACGTTGCAGGTGATTCACGCCCGGGTTGCCTCCCTCGTACCAAAGGGATGACAATAACGAAAAAGTCGGTAATCTGGTTCAATCTGACCGTCGGTTAAGTTTTCGTGTGATTGCTAAGACAGGACGAATTGACGAAGAATTCATGCCGAAAATTATACATAATAATTTTAACATGCAAAAAGTGTGTGCCAAAATGGTGCCTAAAATTCTCACGTTTGAATAACAAGAAGCCCGCAAAAAATATTTGTACTGACACCTTAGATACCATTAAAAATGTCCCAAACTTATTGGAAAGGATAATAACGTGTGAAGAATCGTAGGGTTTTAATTATAATCCTGAAACGAAAGCCGATCCATATACTGGAAGAGCCCATCTTCACAGAGAACCAAAAAAGTTCGAAAGAACAAATCAAAATTTAAAGCAATGATGATTATCCCCCCCCCCCCGATATTCATGGGATTGAATATCTCCTGTGGGTTCCTGGAGGTCAAACTATTAATCAACGTTATTACCCTCCCATTCTTGTTGAATCCCGTGAAAGAATGAGGAAATAAACGACTGGAATTGTGGAAGAAGCCATGGGTTCTTCTCTAAGACAATACGCCCGCTCATTCCGCATTGTCTGTCAAGAGAGCTTTTGATAGCGTGTGGTACGTGGCAGTCTTGTATTACCTGTTCCGAGCGGACTGTCTGATGAACCTATTCTGGCTAGTTAATGACTACTTAAGAAACCGCAGGTTGATTTTTCATCAGTCCAACTGCACGTAGAGAATATTCTATGAGTAGGGGATGTCTGCAAGGTTCCTGTAGTGGCCCCTTATTCTGGAATATAGTGATAGACCCTCTACTGGACCTTCCCCTAGGGGAAGTTTGTTGCATCCAGGCTTATGCCGATGACCTCACCATGATTATTTGGGAGAAACCAAAGCTGAACTGGAAATTAGAGGTAACAGTGCGCTGGAAAAGATCAGGCAGTGGGGTAGCGTCCACAAGCTGTCTTTCAGTTCTGAAAAGTCAGTCAGTATGCCGATCACCTACCTGCGGCGTCTGAAGTATGATGATCTTCCCAGATTCCATCTAGGCAGGGATGAAATGCAAGTAGTTCCCTCCGTCAAATACCTCGGAGTGTTATGGGACAAGCACTGATCTTTCATCAGCATTTTGTTAACGTCAGAGTCAAACTCGACATTCCGACACATAGGCTGTCAATGATAGCACACAAGCTCTACGGCAAACATCCGGGTATTTTATATCGAATTAACTTGGGCGCTATAGAGAGATTTGCTGTGTATAGGCATGGAACTTGCGGTCATCGTTTGAGAATGAAATCTTTCTCGAACTACCACAACGTGGTGAAACGTAGACCGCTAATTAAAACGAGCCTTGCATATGAGACTACGTCCACGGTAGCATTGCAGATAATCTCAGTAGTACTGTCATTAGACATAGCGGCTAGTATTGAATATTCTAAGTTCCTTCTCCATAACAACATGGAGGCCCCCCCCCCCCAATTGACTCTGTTAGTGGGGAGAGGAACTTAACAGTTGAAGCCCAGTTTGACCTCTGAAGCATTCATCCGACGCAACGACTTCATTTCGATCATATTCTGTCGGAGCATGATGGAGATGGAATTGAGATCTTTACTGATGGATCGGGCCTCAACAATCAAGTTGGGGCTGCCTTCGTGGCCTTTTACTAAGGCATCAAGATAGACGAGACAATGTTCCGTCAGTAGAACCATAATACGGTATTTCGCTCTGTTCAAGGCAGCCAGGTGGTGCTTGAGACTCTCAACGTCAACGAGATTAAACATCTTCATCGACTCTATGTCGGTTCTGGAGGCCCTTGGGAATCCAGACCACAAGCACCCAACGATCCAGAAGATCAAGAAAGTCCTCCGACTGGTGACGTCGATAGTTGGGTTAAAGCCCACGTAGAAGTATGTGGAAATGAGATGGCGGATGATACTGCCAAAAGGAATTTTGAACTAGTAACGGACGCGAGTAACGGACCCAATGGCGACTTCCCGAAGGAGGCTAAAATGGTTTTTGGGGGACTCCGGTCTAAAGGTGTGGAAACAGAGATGGCATGACAACGTCAAAGGTAGGCTCCCGCCCCAGATCCTACCCAACTCGGTGTTACATCTCCGATTCAGCGACAAACTGATAGTCCAGCTGGTGATGGGACATGGCAGGTTTCTCGCGTACCTTCAGAGGTTCTGAATCGCGGGGAAAGGCACTTGCGAGTGTGGGGGAGACGGCGACGCTCTCCATTACCTCAGCAGCAGTACACGAACTAGGAGGTGGACCTCTCAACTGGACCTTGAGTATGGGTTAGCCTCGTTGCTCAAATCCAAAAATATAGTTATCCTTTGCGATATGATGAAAGTAATTGATGAGATGACCTCGGTCATCTCTAATAAGTGAAAATCGTACATCAGTACGACAATCTCAGACGAGATGTAGTTCTTGGTGAGAAAAGGCCCATCTAGTTGTCCAGGGTTGCCATGACACCGGGTTCCCAGTATCACGGCCAAAGGTACTCGCTACGGTAAGAGACTGCAAAGATGTCTAAGTACAGGAAGCAACGAGAGGACCCCCCCCTCAACAAGTCTAACCTGGCGACGATTACTTATTATTGAGACCGGAATTAGGCTAATGGACTGAGGGAGAGCCTTATAAGCCTGAGGGAAAGGGTCCGCAGTGGGATAAAATCCATCTTTGGCCAATAAAGGACCCTAGTACTCATTGCTCTGGCACCCGGCTCTGGTGATAGAGACTCAAAAGAAGTCTAGATGGCGAAGCAACAGGTCGCAGCTAATTCCAAGTTAGAGGCCCACACCTGATTTGCCATGAGATCACCCTAGATGGTAGTCAACCGGTTCACAAGCCCGGAAAGTGGGGAGAAAAGGGGAAAACACCTTCCCAAGCACCAAGGTCCTCCTCGGAGTGCATGTGCGACTCTTGCTGTGGCCGAGCGAGACTGTTTTAAAGATATGAGGGCCTTCCTATTCCAAACCTGTAGTGCACCATGTGCGGAGCGGGGGGTTGACCACTCGAAATATGTCAGTCAAGAGGTTTGTAACTAGTACAGCATCTCAGTGTTACACCATCCACCTTATAGGCCGAATCATGAACCATGCGACTTCTGCCTGTTTCCTAAGGTGAAATCTGTATTAAAAGGAACAAGATTTGGCTCCTAGTGGAAGAAGTGCTCGAAATTGTCAAACCTAGTAGCTAGAGCATTGACTCGTGACAGCAATTGGTACCTTCTTTAGAAGTAATTAATGGTAATCATTCCCCTTACATGTCAAAGATTCTTCTCTAATTGTCTTTTGGTTGGGACTATATCTCCAGATTTTATTTGTTCTGAATAAATGACATTATTTATGCACGATAGATTCTGTCACAGTCAAAATCTTTATATTTCTGCAAATTTATGGCTTTGTTTCTAAACAGACTTCTTTTTCGAATCAGTAATATTGTTTGTAGCTAATTCAAAACTTAACGAATATACGATACCTATTGATCTCAAGATTTCTCAATACATTTAAAATTCTTTAACGATTTTCTCTGCTTTTCTGTACACCTTTGTAAAATACATTACAGATACGTACTCGCCCATTGAAGATTTACGGTACATACCAATTTCGTAATTTTTTTTTTGTCCAGGGGTTAAACAATTGTCCGAGAGATTCTGTTTCGTAATCAAGGCAATAGAAATTTCTTTTATTTCATGAAACATTTTCTTTCTTAAAATAAATGTTTATTTTATCATCTCAATAAACTAAAAGGAAAACAACTAAAATAATCTTACTTTTATACGATAAGAAATACTGTGAGTTCTGTACAGTTTTATTGAAACTGTTTCCAGACAACATGAAAGAAATGACACGATCTTCACACATAAAAAAGGAACCAACATTTCTATTTGGTTCCTTTTTTTTCCAAATTTACAAGCGTGATTCAACTCATACAACCAACGAGTGCTGGTTCTGATATAGAAAGTAAAATAATAGGTTAAATGAAGGGAAAAATATTTTCACATATACTGCGCAATATATGAATCAAAAGTAGTTTCAACACAAATACAATAGATTGATAATTATAAGTTATAATGCTTTGTTCAAATACTAACATGAAAATCTACTGTTTGTGCTTCTGAACAATAATTACATTTATTGAAGGTATTGAGCTCTATAATTCGATTTAACATTTTGATTTTTTTTACTGGCCAGTTCAATAAAATATATATATAGCATCATTCTCCTTCAATATTAAAGTTCATTGTTATGATATTTACGGGAACAAAAAATAAGTTTGTCTTGCTTTTTTTCTTCCGATGGTGATTTTACTCGAAGTATTAGAGTTGATATAGTTTCTGAAAACCAATAAATATTTACGTGGCTGAGTGAAACGCTAACTGTGTTAAATATCCAACTTTCACAACTTTTTCATAGACTCTAATAAACAACTTGTCTCGAAACATCTATTCTTGTGACGGCTGTCAGCTCTTTAACGAGTTATTTTGCAGACGTATAGTTAAAGTAGCTCCTGCTGTCAGGAAGTAGCATTTTAAATTATTTTACTTTGTGGTCGGTTTGAGCAGCACCTTAAATGTATTAAAAACCCCTTTGAAGTCTGAAGGTGACATTCTGGAAGTTTTTGTGCTTTTAACTCAATTTTTTGATTTTTTATTCCCTTGGAAAACACTCTTTTAAGCCATTTTTCGGCTCATAAATGTTTTTTTTTCGACTCTTATACTATTTTTACGTAATTTACATTTGAAAGTAAACATTCTATTGCGTGATCTTGCAATTTTTTGTTCTTTTGCTTGTACTATCTTCATGAATATTTGGAATAAAAGCGGGGACCAGTGCGAAGTGAGCTGACTGGTCCTTGAAACAAAATTTTACGTAATAAAATAATAACTAATTTAACTAATTTCATTTTGCTATTATTACATTATAACAATAGGTATAGTAAGGATTATAAGAAAATGATAAGTGATAAAATAATTTTACAAATGTAACGTTTCAATCACGCAACAAAATCGTTAATTAATTAAATAACAAAAATAGTTGCTTCTCTTTCTAAAAAAATTCAATTTGATCTGCGACTACTAGAATAAGTGTAATTTTCAAGTTTCCTTTTTTTCGTTTTTTTTATACCAAATTTGTTGATATTATTTAAATGTATAAATAATACGATTAAAACAAAAAGAAAAGAAACCAAAACCATTTTTATTTTAAAAAAAATCAAACGTGTAATTGCATATTGTAGCTTTCAAAAGAAGTTGGGGGGGGGGGGTAAGAAAATACATTTCCTTAAATATTAAATTAGAGGTACGTTGCAATCCTTTGACTTTGTTCTGCTTCCAAAAAATCACATTTTGCCTTAAAACAACTGAATAGGAATATTCCGTATATCTTTGCTTAAAACAATAACTATACAAGAGCAGAGCAAGAGAAAAACATTTTGTAATACGTGCCTTTTGAGTTTTTTCTCGAATAAGCATTAGTTAATCGAAGAACAAATTCAACCGAGGTCGATTAAAAGGACGCTTATTGTTACTTGAAAGAGAACAATGCAGAAAGATTCGATACAAGATTACGATTATACCAATAATGTCCAGAAATCTGTCGTCAGAATTAAAAAAAAAATCGCTTGTTGAACTAATAATAAGGATAATGATGGCTGAACAAATCAAGAAAATATTTCACTCATTTTCATTATTGTACGCATGTTCATATTCCACCAATGACTTTGACAACGGGATTTTAAAAACTGACTTCAAACAGTCATTTTTTGACTCTTACAAACCCTCTAACAAAATGTTGTCTCCATTCCTTTTATATTTTTTGTACTTTTATAATGACAATTTTTACATTTTATGACCTTATCACATATCTATGCATACACATATATATCTTATCACATATCTATCACATATCTCGTAGCATCGAAAATGTTTGTTATTAGTATTAGTAATTAGTAAGTATCATGGTTAGATAACTACCTCAGCATTTTCGATCATATGGATTCATTTTTATTGTCGATTGAAGCAAGAAACATGTGTTTATTTAGAAAAATGAAAAAAAGTGAGTTTCTTGAACAGTGATTAAAGACTTATATTGATAAGGCTAAACATGGAAAGAGATAAAAGCTGAGTTGGGTGAAATTCAAGGCACATCTGCTTCTGTGTTTGCAATTGAGTAAATGAGTTTAAACGTGGCAACACATCTACAAAAGACAATGTCGTTCGGGACGTCCTGTGGAAGTAACTCTTGGAATTATTGACAAAATCCACGAGTGAGAAAAAAAATCTCGGCAAAATGGGTGCCGCGTTTGCTCTTATGTTAGTTGAAAGTAAACGCAACCGTTTTGTCAACTCTGAGTTTTTCCGTCGCAATCCTGAAGAGTTTCTGCGTATATACATAACTGCGAACGAAACATGGACATACTACTACACTCCAGAGGCAAAGGGACATTCAGAACAGTGGGTGTTTGAAGGCAAATTGGCTCAGAAGAAAGCAAAGACGGTGAAATCTGTCGGCGAGGTGATTGCCAAGGTTTTTTGGGATGCACATGGAATCATCTGCACCGATCACATGGAAAAAAGAGAAACAATAAACTCAAATGCATCGTATGATGGGTTTTAAGTTTCAAAAATGTTCTATGCAAAGTTTTGCAAAATCCAGATTTAGTCACCCAAGGTGCACTTTTATATATATATATATAATTATTATTATTAAATTACTCAATTAAATATGAGAGTTAAAGTAAACGATAAAATATCGAGAAGTGGACAATAATAAGCCTTTCCGGTATTAAAATTAAAGGAAACGATAAATTATTAAATTTAATATATTTAAGCTAAATGAAAAAAAAAAAACTATTTAAAATTTAAAAGTGATCTGGTACGCCAAAACACCCCACCTAAAACAATAGCTCCTAAGGTGGCAAATAACTGGAGAGTATTATGCGTCGTTACTGTATTACTTGAATGAAGAAATAAAGAAAAAACGTCTTGATTTGAAAAAGGAGAAAATCCTCTCCCATCAAGACAATGAAAGGGTACACACCTGTACAGTTTCGATGGCCAAAATCGTGGAATCAGTGGTTCGAAATATTACAACATTCAAAGGATTTGACACCCCAGTGGGTTTATTTTAAATGGTTCACGCCGAACGAAGAAATCATCGCCAAACAGATGTCTATTTAGAGGACCTTCCGAAATCTGACTTCTAAGATGGTTTAAAAGCATCGGAAAAACGATTGGAAATGTGTATAAATCTGAAAGGAAATTATTTTGAAAAAATTCTATATAACATTTTTTGTCTTCCTATCTTTTCTAAGTACTTATTGAACGATCCTAGTAGCATAGTAGATAAGCCACTCCCTAGTTCTGGGATCAATCCTCAAAATTTCTTTTTAGGTGCTGGTAGCCGAGTGGTCATGGTAGCGAGCTCGTGGTCGAGGCACTCTTTCTGTCAAGTTTTGGGTTTGAGTTTCTGATCACGCTAAAGACCCACCGGGCAGTAGAAATTGAAGCTTTCTAGACTCTTATTCTCCCTCTTGGTACGGTGTGAAGTTTGGACAGGAGTGCCAGTTTGGGTGTCGTTTTTGTCACTTTACCAGGTTCACAACCTTGAGTACGTTTGCCAACAGACCTAGTTTTGTTTCAACGAATGACGTTAATCGATCAACCCATGTGCTTCTATTTTAATAATTCTTGAGATTGAATTTGAGACATTTTCGAATATGTTTGTGCTTGTTTTCATTCTAGTTTTTTTTTTTTTTTTTTTTATGATACAACAATCATATCTAACTCGCAATCCACAGAGAATATTTTTGCGTTCTAGCTGTTCTGTGATTTCTCTATCAAAAGACTAAAATATTCTACGGATTACAATTTTCATTCAGACATAATTATCCTTAACGGTCAGCTAATAATTGAGTCGAATATATAAGGGGAATTTCAGGGAAATCGATGCGCTTGAATTTTGTAAATATTTTCCTATCAGACAATCAATTTCATGGTATTCTACTTTAGAAAGTATATATATCGAAGAGGCCAGTTATTTAAGTTTATAGCAGAATACAGGTTTCTGAACTCAAATCCATGATTATTCACACTCTCTTCTCGGTTCTATTTTGAAAATAAGATGATAAGATTTCTGCATAGAAGAAATGCCAAATAGTAAGAGAGAAAATATGAATTTTATCGTAGTATGTGCGCTTTTTTGAAATTCTTTTACTCAAAATAAACCCGATTTCAACGAAAAACTAAGTTTTCTCTCTCATTATGTATAACTCGGCTTTGTATTTTGGGTCCGTATTAGAATTAGCTTGACATTTTTGCTGTATAAGATTATTTTTAATCGTTTTTTAATTAAACACAATGGCTTCCAACTAATGCACACGAGTCAAATTTTATATTAAATATAACGACAAACTATTCGCGTAGTATTATAATAAGTCGATTATTCTTATTTCTCTAAATACCAAAAAATATCGACCGATTTCTATGTCATTTACTTAATGCGGAAGTGCATTAACCCCCAAAAAGTAAAAGTTATATAAGCAAATGCGTTGCAATTTACTCTTTATTTTTCCATGAGTTATTTTCAATTATAAAAGGAAAGAAAAAATAGCAGTATATAGAAGTTATATTATTAACTCACAATTGGTGATTGATTGATTGGTGTAAGGGATGTAGAGCTACAAAGGCTATTATTTCATTAACTCACAAAAATAGTGAAGAATGACGTTTTGTTTTAATGAAGAAGATTTAATTGTCGGTCGATTGGTTTTTCTAACATCGCACTAGAATTAACATTGGCTATTGGCCGCGGACCTCGTAATTTTGCACCTTGGTCAAATGACGAGGACGCCACCTAAACCGGAACCCCTTCTCCTAACTTTCACTCCTTGCCAAAGGGTGGACTTTGGGCCTCGACAGATTTAACGTGATTCAGCCCCCGCTACACGGCGGGTTTTAATGGCATCAAGGCTCGAACCCCCGACTCATCAAAAACCGCCGGCCTCGACCATGACCACTTGGTTACCGCGGCCGATTTTACAATTAATAATGGCGGAAACATGGCATTGTTTATTTTAATCATTTTTGAAATGCCGGCAGTAAACTATGGTATCACGCGGGCCATAGGTTACCGATCGCTGGTTTATTTCACGGTCAAAAAATAGCTCTCTTACATCATAAGAAAATTCTAATTCCATACAAAAAGATTCAGCTGATATCATGCATTTTTATTTCAAATTAAATTAGCTTTTTACATTGATCTAT
>BMAW01034307.1:0-21130 GCA_019974015.1 Nephila pilipes
AATAAGCACTTAATTAGAATTTTTAATAATACGATATCATTAAATTAGATTTGTTGTTTATACAGAAATCGTGAAATTTACCGTAACAGTTGACATGTTATTATTATCCATTTTATTTCATTAATATCTACTATATCTTCTAATAACTGCAAAAGTGTTTTTTGAAATGTATATTCCATTTTGTCTAATTTAGTCAACAACATTCTCAGAAATGTTTCGATTATGAAAAAAAAGCAATCTTATGATTTGGTATCTATAATATCTTCAGAAGACAATTCCCGAAATGCTCAAATTCATCACTAAATCAATGCTGGAGCCGAACAGTATTTTAGATATCTTATCAGAATCATCTTTGAAAAAAGGAAGTCCTTAACGATTTTTCGAGCTCAGTAATCTACTAACTAGAGTTCTTTGTCAAATTGAGCAACTTTATAATATTTACTTTTGTTTGAAAATTCGAAAACTCTTTGTTCGTAATTAATCACACATTGTTTTAAAGTACGTAATTTTTCATACCTTTGCAGAAGAAATATGAGACTTTTTAACACATAACAGGAAAAATAATTCAGAGAGTCTGTATAAATACGGAAATTTCATTTGTAATCCAGTTGACATAAAAGCTAAAAGATAATTTTATCTTTAAAAATGAGTGAGAAATAGAAAATAATCTAAAAGTAAACACATTTTTTCTTAAATTTCCTATAGGTTCTATTCATTAATATGAATTCTTTAAGTAAAGGAATTTTAAATATGGAAATTATAACGTAGATATTCCGGTATAGACATCAATTTCAGAAAAATTCATTTCAAAACGTTACAATATAATTGTTAAAAGGAATTGTCTTATAGAATACAATTAGATTTCTTTACATTTACTTATTATTATTGGAATAAATTTTCAAAAGAAATTAAGGTATTTTTTTTATTTGTTTATAAGAATAATTTGAAACATTGATAATTGTGCATATGAAATCGGCTTTTTTTTCATTTGGTAATATATCGGTTTATTAAAATGTTTAATGTGAATGAAGTGCCGTATTGTTATTCCGAAAAGTTTAATATTATTTTATGTTATCAAAATCATTTATTTTTAAATATTTCATACATTTTTAGCTAAAAAAGGTAATAATGAAAATACTGTATTTTATAAAAATAGAAAATGGAAAAATACGTACACATACACTTCTTATTGTTTGTAAAATTAAATTTGTTAATACATGTGACTTAGTATTTGCATCAATCTGATATTAAGTCAAAATATGTAGACTTATTTGTAAGAAATAATTAGATAGTTCCTTTAATTATAAATTTTAAAATCAGTCACTTGAAAACTTTAAAAACAGTATATTAAATTTTACTTTAAAGCAGATTTAACCAATTATATGTCGTCTGTCAGTAATATAAGAGGAATGATTAGATTATAAAACGTTTGGGATATTTAATGAATTCATTCATGCCCTTCTCAATTAGTTTGTGTATTACAATTAATTAATGAACGGTGTTTTATATTTAAGAAGATTAGATGTACGATTGAACACATTAATAGATACAAAATAATTCAAAGACATGATTGAAAATTGATGTTAAGAATTTCATATGTTGGTACTGAAATGCACTTGCGTGTAGTAAGCAAGCATTCGTCATGAATAGTTGTAGATGGTTACGAATCAGTTCATTTTAATCTCCATGGAGTAGAGTGATAGAATTAAAAGCAAATGTGTATTTAAATCTGCTTTGTGAAGAGCCACACAGGTATTCTACCGTCGTAATTAACAACGAAAGAATATAAAGAAGAAATAGGAGTACGAGGTGCGGATACTGAATAACGACACTGACGAATCTACAGAAGAAAGCATGCACCAGCGAAGGATAAATTTTTGGTGTGAAGCCCTCTCTTTCGAATGCTATGCCTCTCGCTTCTGTAAATAAATTCATACAATCGTAGCCTACTGTCGCATCATAGTTTATTTTTTGTTTTGTTTTTATTTCGCTGGAAAAATTATAAGTGTAACAACAGAGCAACGAATAGTTGTGAAAGTTCACAAGAAACTTGAAATAACCGCTGCTTAAACTTATAATTCATTGAAAGAAGTGTATGGCAATGAATGCGTATCGCATGAAATCGATTTTGAATGGTTTAAGCGTTTTCAAAATGGCCGAAAAGATGTTGAAGATGATTCAACCCCGGATCACCCTTAAACGTCAAAAAACGAATGACGATATCTAAAAAAATCTGTAATCTGGTTTGATTGACCATGGGTTAAATATTCGTGCGAAAGCTGAGACTATAGGAATCTACAAAAATTCTACATGATAAATTTTTCGTAACTCTTTTCAGATGCAAAAAGTGTGTAAAAAATTTTGTCTAAAATTCTCATACTTCTTTTAACAATTTTCATATCAAAAAGCGTACAAAAGTGCTTGTTTTGACACTTTGAATGTCATTGAAAATGACCAAAACTTATTGAAAAAGATAACAGTCAAGAAACCAATCTGCACCGAGTGCCAAAAAAGCTCGAATGAGCAAATAAAAATTCAAAGCATTAGTGATTTTGTTTTCGAAATTTAGGGGATTGTGTATCTTCACTAGGTTCCTGAAGGTCAAACAATTAATCAACAATACTATCTTCACGTTCTTGCTGAACTCCGTGAAAGAATAAGGAAAAAACAACCCGAATTGTTCATAAACGTGTCATTCCGCACTGACTGGCCAGAAAGAAAGCGACTAATATTTAATGTTTTAAGGCTTTATAATGTTTTAATTGCTTAGTATTTTTTTTAAAATATACACAGTAAGACTTAAAAATTGATGTAATCAGAAATGATGCGCCGATTGTAATGAAACTTGGCATTCAAAGATTGTGTAAATTATTAAAACGGTGTTTGTTAAATGAATATCCAGAGTGTCAGCACATCTTTATTCGACAGGACAATATATATATATATATATATATACAGAGAAGGATCGACTTTCGATCTCTTAGGCAAAATATATATGTTACATATCGATTGCAGATCTCTTGTCTCTATTGTAAAATGCCTTTTTGCTCATTAAGAACACATTTCAGAGTTTGAAATGTGTTCTTAATGAGCAAAATGGAAAAAATTTGTTAAAAGGGAACATTGTTATCAAAGTAATAAGGTGATAAATCGATGATAGCAAAAATTTATCAGCGTGGTAGCGGTGTACTTACGGACACAACAAAACGGGAAGGCAGATATAAGCACAGGTATACTATCTTAGTACTAGAGAGTCACTGTTATCAATCAGTGACTCGCACACAAATTACCAACAAGAGTATTGACTTATAGCTAATAGAACTGAATATACTCTCCCTCTGACAGTTAAGCCGCTTACTTCTTATGCCTTTACAATGACAATTCCAATTACTATGGTGCGAAGCTCTATCAATTTGTAATTCCGCCGACATAGGGCAACTACTCGTTATTCACGATTCCTGTTTGCAACTGTATTCTGATAACTAACATAAACGTGGTTGGAGACATCTACAGAAGCATAGGAATCTTGCTTTTACTTGTTCACTCAACACAAGCCCAGAATAGGACGTTATGGTCTTAAATATTATTTTGTTTAATAGTTGAATCATGATATCTTTCATGACACTCTTACGTGGTAGAAATTCTATTATCTGTTTTGTTTTCCATTTCTTTTGTTCCAACCCGAACAATTTTTTCGACACAGCAATGGCCGCACGAAAGTAAACACTTGGCTGCTTGGTCTTCTAGATTGTAGAATACTTCCTTGATCAACCAAGATGCCTGTTCTTTCTTCCAAAAAGTATAATTGTTATCTTTTGAGACAAGGTACTGGAAACTTTACCCCATTTTGTTAGTATTATTAATATATCCAGGGAGCCTTGCTTCGTTAATTAAGACTTGGTATGCTTTTCGAAGTCTCTGGGAAGGCATTTATTTGCAAGAGTCTTTTGAATTAATTAGATGTAAATTGTCACTGACTCGATTATGAAAAGTTATGATCATTGTTAATAATTCTAAGTTATAATTTGTTCAATTCTGTGAGGCTGCGCTTATAGCTTCTAAAATTTATTAATTTCTTAATCTACTGTTCTCAATAATTAATACTGAGTATTGTAAACGGAAAATTCTTGGTATAAGAAAATCAAAAAAAAATTAACGTGTTGAATCTATGACATCATCACTTGGATTGCTGGAAAAAAATGGAAAAAGTTTTAAATAGATTTGTGTAAATATGATAAGAATGGTACCTTGTTGATTTAAAAATGTGTTAGATATTTCTTGCTTTTTATTGTGAACTATAAGTAGGAGCAATTTGATTTCCAATGTCAGAATCATTCCATTATGTATAACCTCTTATGACCCAAGACCAAAATCTTTGAAAAATTTCTCCCTAATTTGAGATAAATCGTCTAAACACTAATAAAAAACTGTATATAAAGCCATTTGTTAAAAAACAATTGAGAAAAATACAATTTTTGTCCAGTCTATTATATTGGGCATTGAGTCTTAGTCTTGTAAAAACATATGTTACTGATAAATGTACAACATAATTTCACTATTCGTACATTTAAAATTGTATAACAGCTATTTTTAATTCAGAAAAATATGTAAAAAAATTATTTAACTAAATTCAAATAGCTTATATGCCTTAAGTTCTTACTTTCTTCTTGTCCATCATTTGTAAATGCTTCTAGAACAAGGATCCTGCCAAATAATTTCAAGTTTTGTTGAACAGGTGGCAGCTCTGCAGTGCCCAGTATAATGGAGTGCCTAAATTTAGAATATAAACTTGTAAATTTTCCCTCTGCATGTAAAATAAAAATGTCGAATTGAATGGACGTTGAATCTCAAAAGGATAAGGCAGTGGTCAATCATCTTCTAATATTACTGATTATCTTTAAGAGCAAAATAAATTAAATAAAAATTAATTATCTTTACAAGAAAAAATTATATATGTTAGATATTTTTTATCACTACAAGTTCTATTCCTTTTATTAATAATCTAAAAGCTGAATTTTGGAAAATACTCTACCCTTAATTAATTTTCCTTCCAAACATCATATTCGTTTCATAATTCAGAACAATGACAAATCATGTATTTAAAAACATTAAGGTAAGTGGGGAAATATTCAATTTTTGTTTTGTATGAAAATAAGAAACTTGAACGAAAAAAAAAATAATACTTAATAATATTTTTGCAGCATTATTCAATGCAAAATTATATTTATTTTAGTATGTATATTCACTTTTGAAATTTAAATTAAAAATACCGTATTTATTCATATATAACCATTTTTGTTATGTATTAGTAGTGATTGACTTGCATTTAGATTTCAGTGTTCTTGGGATTAGATTAAAGGGAGCATACAATGACATTATTTATGTCGACTATTTATATATCGACTATTATTATGTCGACTATTTATATATCGACTATTATTATGTCGACTATTTATATATCGACTATTATTATGTCGACTATTTATATATCGACTATTATTATGTCGACTATTAGAAGCTCCCGTTCCAAATCCTTGATCATAATTAACAATAAAGGAGGTCATTGTTTGTGTGGTATCATACACTTTCTGGAATTATACACTATGAATTGGCTGTTACAGCGACGGTGTTTTGTGAACATCTGGAGCAACTGAAAAAAGAGCTCAAGAAAAAATGATCTGTTTTGATCAATAACTAAAAAAGGGATCCTTCAATATGATAACGCGAGGCCTCATGCTGCAAATATTACACAGGAAAAAATAAGGGAGCTTAAATTAGAACTTTTACCTCATCCATCCTATTCACCAGATCTCAAGATGTCATATTACTACCTTTTTCAGATCGTTAGATGATTCAAAAAGAGGTAAAAAATTTACCTATATCAGAGATATTAAAACATATTTGGAAAAAGTCTGAAGTTGGGATAGTTGAGGTTTTCTCTTCACTAACCTTGGGGACTTTTAATTAATATTGATTACTATAAATAAATAACTTTTTCCCAACAAAAAAATGAAATGTGAGTATTTAAATATTCTTAGAGAAGTACATAACGCTTCATTTTTAAATTTAAATAAAATTAAGTTTCTTACGTTGGACTATTCGCGCTTTTCTCATAACGCACCTTGTGGACTTTTAATTAAGATTGATTGCTATAAATAAGCTACTTCTTCCCAATCAAAACTGAAAAGTGAGTGTTTAAATTAGAGGAATTAAATAAAGTGAATCTAGGGAGATAATAAGTATATAAGCTAAGCTTGAGACACACGATAGAGGTCGAGTGACTCTGACGTTTAACAATTGTCTATAGTTGAAGACTGGGTCGAGAATTACTACAAATTATCGACGGCATAGCCGAGCTCAGAAGTCGAAACAGCCTCAACTTTACTCTGTTGGTAAGACTCCGTTAATTTGAAATTAGTGGAACAAGCGAATATATCTAGGGCGATTCATTATCGGAGAGTGAGTGTTCATTTGTCGTTATAGTAGTAAGTTGTGAAATGAATACAGCGTGAGAAACCTGTCTAACGTCTTCTTGAATGACTTATTGACTTATTATTAGTAGTATATTGAGTTTAGCTATAACACAAGAGGCAAATAGGAATATAATTTTGCCACAAAGTAATGAAATTAATGAAAAAATGAAGAACTTTTTTTAAAAAGGGAATCGATCGAATTTATGATGGAAATTATTTTGTTGATTAGCATTTAAATTTCATTTGGGTTTTTAATGTTATTAAAAGGAATAACAATGCATGGATATCACATGCGATTAAGCATTGGTCCAGAAATAATATTTTGTTTGAATTTCTTTCGTGACAAATATAGAAATCTTATTTTTTGATGCATGTATAAACTGCATTTATGTATAAACATTTCCCAGAAAATTCTAGATAAATATATATATAACTTAGTACATAAACTATGAACCAAACCTTTCATGAAAAAACATATATCACTCTTCTTTTAACAGAAATAAGTAACTTTACAGCCACTTTCATGGAAAAAATACTGAAAAATTTTCCAAACCAAAATAAAGTGTTTCCTTACCTTTTGTGAGACATTATAAAACATTCTATTGAAAATAAAATTTGAAAGAAGAAAAAATATAATACAGATCTGAGGCAAAATATAAAATATGCGAAGATTGTACATCTAGGAATGTGCAAGAGTGTCATTTTTTCAATGCAAAAATTAAAAAAAAAAAGGATGCAATTCCTTATCAGTAAAAGACTAAATCAGCTACCTACAATACTACGAATAGCGAATACGTTAGAAGAGAATATACAATAACGCTAGAGGCCAGTTCTGTCATCGAAGAAAATATCTAACCCTATGATTGCCTGAAAGCTGAAAGAACTATTATTTCCAACTTCTCTGTATCTAAGTCAAAACTGTAGCTTTAGCCAATTTGTCTTATATTAAAATACTTTTTGACCATTGTCGCGAATGTGAGATTGCAACGACTGGTTACAAATATATACCCTACTCTAAAGGGAGAGTTTCCTAACATTGGATGACTCGAAGTACAGTATACAGAGAAATTTTATGTTTGAAAGGCAGATTTCTTCATTATTTTCACACTTTTGAAATAAAATTCCCTGAGGTGGTTGATGTTTCCTATTTAGAAAGGTACATTTTCTCTACTTTGAACGAGTTTTTTGCATTTGTATTTTGAAAAGAAATATTTCAAAATTACTTTTTCAAGAAATTCAAACGCATCTAGCATACTTTACATTTTTGAAATTTATGTAACTAAACAATTTTTTACTAATGATAGATTAATTTTCAAAAATGTTTCATGTGTTTGTAAAATATTTTCATATTTTCAAAGGACCATTTTTAAAGAACTTCTTGAGTGCAATTTTATTTTTAATATTCTATAAGATGACGTTTTATGCAATTGTTATCCTTATTGCAAATGAAAAAATATTACTATTTTAAAGAGAAAGACAATAACTTTCATTTTAAAACTTATTTGAAATGATAGAATGATATGTTTTGTTTATTTTTAAATTAAATCATAATTTTAATCTGATCTGATTAAAAAAATTAAACTGGAATTTTTAAAAATATGCAGATTGCTCCCATTTTAAGTGTTTATACTATTTGTATCACAATCAAAGGAATATTTTGAAATAATGGAAATCCCCAGTTCTGTATAAGATTCCGTATCATAAGAAATTCTTTACAGCATTGCTGCATCTAAATAATTACAATTTTTAAATAATCCCTTCCTGCAAAATTAGAAAAAGCATTAAAATTCTTCGAAAACATAGAAATAGGATTCCAATGTTTTTCTATTCTACTTGGAAAAATAATGTATTTTGATAAAGTAATACATAAACTACATTCCTCAAACTTTATATGAATTAATAAGTTACTCGACAACTAGTTTAGAGCGTATGATATAAATAACGCTAGAAAGGAAACTTTTCACTCATTTGAAACATCCTAATATTCAATGTTTGTGTGTGACGCTGAATTTTACGCGTTTTCAAATAAGGGATGAAGGTCAACCTGAGAATTTTTATAGATGAAGAAATTACAATTAGTATGACGTGCTTTAATTGGTTTGTAAGAAGTCTCCAAAAAAGGCTGATGTTTCCAGAAAAACAAAACTTCACCTGAAAAGCTACATGATATTATTAGCTATTGATTTGTCAAATAAACTTCATTGTATTGGATGCCTTCAGAGTGACCTAAATTATCATTTCGAGATTAGAGAATCAGTATTTGGATATTAGAAATGTCAGCTAAAGATCAAAACTAGGTCATAAGTGGGGCTAAATCAATATCAAATTTATATTATTTTGTGACATTTATCATTGAAAATCATAAAAAATCACAATCTAAAAACATTTTCAAAGAAAACAAATAGAAACTGTCTCAACAATTTCTTCTCAAATTGTTCACAATTATTCCATTCTATAATGAATTGTATGCTTACAAATCTAAGATTTGAGATTCGGTAACAGAAGGTCTAAATGGTACTCATAGAGGATGGACTCAATTACTTTATTTAAGAATGTGAAGAATAAAGCAACTCTTGGGTGAAATTTATTTTTATGTATAGTTTGATAATAGTCAACTTATAACTTGGGTGGGGGAGAGCATTTTAAACAAACATTTTGTGCAAAGAAGTGCCGGATTTAAGGGGGAGAGAAGTTGTTTTCAAGCTGGTATCTATTTCATTGGTTTTTGCTGTTCTGTACTTCATCAGTAAAGGATCATTGCTGGTTCAGCAAATTTTAAGATTTGCTTGTAGGGAGCTGTGTCTTGTCGCAACGTGTAAAAGCGTCTGCGTGTTCCAATGTGCAGTGGAATACGCCCCTCCATGGTAAAGCACACCAAGCATTTTTCGTTGCTCAAATCTTTGAGAGTGATGCAAATGGAACTGTTAATGGTTATAGTGATTTGGTTGTATATTGATCTGAGTGACAGTGGAATCACGATTTGATAAAGTTTGGTCCCACGCCTCGGCATAACATCGGCTCTTTCTTTACTGTTGACTATTACAACTGTAGAGCCCAACTACTGTAGATTATATCTGCCAGTTTGGTGAGGCACTGGATTTTGGGAAGTCTGTGATGTTGTTATTGCTCACTGGTAAAAAGATTGCTTAGGAATCGATGAGAAATATAAATTTTCTTGGAAGAAAATTAAAAGCCAGAAGTTGTTTAGCAGCTTCTTGAATGGCACACACTTTTCTGTCTTAAGAAATCTCATGAAGATCGTGAACTAATAAAAATTGTTCAAAAAGTTTCGAATTAATAGTGAATTGTAAGTTATGTCTGATACCAACTTACATATTTTGCTTAGAAAATGTTAAGACTATATTTTTGATATTACGTTTAGAAAATAATAAAATTTTCTTTTCCTTTATTTTATTTTTAATTAATAATTGTAATTTATTTATCTTTTCGGAATAATTTGATTATTTCAAATTTAAGGTATCCGTACACCTTTAAAACGTCATTTTTGTCTAAATTTTCGATTTTCTAATTTTAACATCAGTTTAAATTTTAAACTTTTTTCTTTCAAATAGAGTTTGAATTTTGCTTACACCTTATTTAGAACTTAAGTTACAGGGATTTGAATTTTACTCGTTAGCTGATTTTTGAAACCGGAAGTGCATTTCTGCAGACAGGAAGTTGGAAGAAATGTTTGTTTACATTTTTATTTTTCGAAATATCTTTTATATGTACAATGGTACAAAATAAATAAATTTTAAAACATGAATCTGAATTTTCAGAATGTTTGAAAATACATTTAGCAACAGGTTTTTAAATACATTTTTATCTTGAATCTGGCAAGAAAAGAGAATCGTTATTGTTTGTTTACATCTGTTTTGGTTTCTGTTCTCATTCTTATAAGTTTCTGTTTAAGAATTTTTTTTATTGCTGAAAAGCTGAATTATTTTCTTTTAAAATAGAAAATTCAAAAAGAAGAATTAGTGTTAAAAGAAAACGACAATTACGTGGTAATAGTTTTACCAAAAATAGTAATGCAACTACTAATGCCAGTTCTTCACAAAATTGGATATTTCTGCCATTCTCAATGAAGAAATTGCTGAACTTGAAAATAAACCAATAACTGGTAATTTAATTATTGACATAGAACTTCTTTTATGTTCAATTTTACAACTTTGTTCCCCCAAATGCTTCCACGATGGTTTGGTGTTACATGAAGACTCGAGGTATGGATTGTGCTCAAGTTTTGTAGTAAAATGTAAACATTGTAACTTTTGCGCAGGAATTTCCAGCTCGAAGAAAACATTAAACTATCCTGAGATAAATGCAAGATTTGTTTATGCCATGAGACAAATTGGGAAAGGTTTTTCTGCTGCATATAAATTATGTGCAACATTAAATTTACCCAGGCTCAGTAAAACTGCATACACCAATCATGAGAATAAACTTATGTCTGTGATTTCAGAAGTAAGTGAACTGTCTATGCAAACGGCAGCTAAGGAAGTTTTGAATATTCATTCATCTAAAAATAAATTAGCTGAATGCGGTGTTTCTGTCGATGGAACATGGCAGCGTAGAGGTTACACTTCTATGAATGGGTGTGTTGCTGCTTTGTCAATCGACACTGGCAAAGTAGTGGACATTGAAATAATGTCATCATATTGTCCGAGCTGCAGAAAGCTTTCGAAAATGCCTAAAGGTATTGTATCCGAGACGCTTAAAGCAGATCATGTGTGTCGAAGCAATTTTAAAGGTTCCTCATTAAAGATGGAAGCTGTTGGCGCAAACAGGATCTTCAAACGATCAATTGTGAAACGAGGTTTGAAATATTCACACTATTATGGGGACGGGGATTCTAAAGGCTTCATCAGCGTGAAAGACACATATGGGAAAGATAGCGTAACTAAACTGGAATGCATTGGGCATGTTCAGAAAAGAGTAGGTGCGAGATTGCGTAAACTGAAATCCAAAAATAAAAGTTTATCTGGTAAAGGTAAACTTACTGATTCGTTTATTGACAGATTGCAAAATTACTATGGAATTGCTGTTCGAAGTAATGTAGGCAATCTACTCAAACTTCAACAGAACATCATTGCGGCCTTGTACCACTGTGCATCGAGTGGCAAGAAACCCATGCATGGACAGTGCCCTATCGGGAAAGATAGCTGGTGTTATTATCAGCGAGCACTGTCATGCGGCAAAAAGCCCAAAGAAAAATATAATGGCTTATCCAATGATATATTAAATTTAATTAAACCTACATATTTAGAACTGTGTTCTAAAGAACTTCTGTCAAAGTGCCTTCACGGTAAGACAAAGAATGTCAATGAATGTTTTAATGGCATAATTTGGCAGAGGGTACCAAAAGAGGTTTTTGTGTGCCTTAAAATTTTAAAATCTGGTGCATTGGATGCTGTTATGCAGTTTAATGATGGGTACAAGGGCTGTGTTGAAATTTTAAGGAAATTAAATGTAACGCCTGGTTATTTTACCTTAAAATCTTACAAACACCTTGACAGTTGTCGAATTTTTGATGCTGCACGTCATTCAACACCAAATGTAAAGCAGCGTCGAAAAATACTCAGAGCTCTTAGGAAAAAAAAATTAATGTATTAGAAAGCAAAGAAGGTGTTATATATAAATCAGGGGCATTTTAAATATATTTTATTATGTTTATTATTAAAAATTGCAATTGAAAGTTTGTTTTTGATTTTTCTCAAAATGAGTTTTCTCGACATATTTACATATGGCAACGTAGATATCAGAAAAAGTTATGAACCAAATTAATTGAAATTCTGCAAGTGTCTTCCTTATACAATTTTTAAGAACCCCTACCACTTTCATGATTATAAAATTGATATATTTTTAGTAACAAAGGTGTAAATCATGTATTGTTGTAACTTTTTTATGATTTTTCCTTGTTATTTGACTCGAAACACAATAAAAATTATTGTAATAAGATTTTCATCATGAAAGTAGTACCAGCCCCCCAAAATGTTATGATGAATAAGATAAAAGTTACAGAATAATGATATTTTTGTTTACTTTTGAGTTATGAGCGTTATTCTAATAATCAATTTATGTACTATTTTCACTATGTTTTTCACTCCAAAATTTTTTTTGATTTAAAAGCAAATTATTAAATGTGTTTTTCATAGTTTTAGGTTATATTTTAGCATAAAAAAGTATTTTTATAACAAATATCAATGTATTTCAAAAAAATTTCTTCGAAGGTGTACGGATACCTTAACTGTAGATAAAAATGCTCATTCAACTGGCCGTTTCTTTAGCATTACGTTAAAAAACAAAGCGAAGGTTTTTGTAAAAGAACCCCGTAATTTTCAATTCCATCCAAGTGAAGAGGACACCTGAATTGGTTCCAAGTCCTTTAATTTTCTCACCATGCCCTCTTGAGGACTTAGGGTTTGGGCAGATTTTTTTTGTGTATCAGTCCTACTAGCTGGCCTTCCTGTGGTTACGCATGATGTACCATGTAAAAATATACTATAGGTTGATATGTGCAGGCCTTCCACTTAGAGAGCACCAGGTAAAACCAGTTAAACGGTGACCACCTGGTGTGTTCTTAGTGAATGAAGACTCGAATCCACAACAAATCGGCTATCATGATCATAAAGAGCATTCAAAGTAGAAAGAAACTGCTAATTCGTTTCTATATTCTTAACGAATTATTATTTCACTTTAGATTTAAATTTTACCCTGGAATACCATTTAAAAATGCAGTACTAAAATTTGAATTTGAGGTATTTGTTTTATAAGTTTTGAGCAAAAATCTTGTAGCGTATTATTAAATATCTTCTGTGCTTCCAACTACCAAAGTATCAATTTTTGATTTTATTTTAATAGCACTTGTAATTTTCTTGTTCTTGACGACAAATTATTTTTTCTTATTTTAATTTCTCATTACTGAACAGTATAATTTTTATAATAACAATCTGTTTTTCCAAGATAATAAACCAAATGTGAATTCTATTTATCCACAGATATACAAAAAACACTATTCTTTTCCTTTTGTACATAATGCAAATTAACTGAGAGTATACTAATGAAATTGAATTTAAACAATTAAAAATTTACGAAGAGCTTAAAATTAAGTTCGCAAAATGTTTTTAATTAATATTTAAAGTTTTGCAGGTTTCTTTATATTTGAATAGGGATATCAAGCGCTGCTTATAATAGCAAAATAAATTTAAGCTTAATATTTTAATTAACAATCTTCCATTTAAGGAGTATGTATTTCAGAGTTTACAATTCATTTACAATTAATATAAATTTCTAGTAAAATGTATTGCTAATTTACTCTTACTAAAGATGCATCATAATAATTAAACGTATGGTGAAACAATTATAAATTTAATGACTTACTGCACATCCATGACGAAGACTTACAAAGTCAAGACACTAAACAACGAGCACATGGAACGGATTAATTCAAATTAATGCAATTTAGGATTCGTCTAGGAAGTGCTTAATATTTCTTAAACAGTATATCTGTTTTTTAAACTTTGTCATTAGTTCTGAAATATGAGAAACTTAGTTGTTGAAACTGTAAATGAACGAATTTTCTTAGTGTCCTGTAAGTATCAATATTTAATTAATGTACGTTAACATCTCATTCGTAGCGATAAACTAATAATTAATTATTTCTAACATTAATTATCTTCAATGTTGGATGGAATATCACCTCAAAGTTCCTATACCACATATACTTTAGCTGTGGAATGTGTATAATAGTAATTTGAAGACTATCACATATAAATCACCCCTTAATTTAGTAACAAATGATTATAGATAAACTAAAAATTGCACATATATTGGTTCATTGTCGTGTCATAAACAAATTTCTGCAAACTGTAAATAATCAACATTTAATACAGAAATGCAGAAACGAAGTTTGGAAACCTTTATTTAATTTTTTAAAGAATTATTTATTAAATTTGTTCAAATTACTCTTGGAAGAGAATTTGTCATAAGATATTAAATATTCGTTTTCAGTTCAATACAAGCATACTGTAAATCTCCTAACTTCATGTAATTTTCATAAATTCAAAACTTTTATTAAGAACTTAAATTACGAAAATTGTGGGTGGGTGTGTGTGAATGATATAATTACTGTTGATGAAATATTGTATGAAGTTTTAAAATTTCTCTTTCACAAAATATTGATCCGTGTTATAATTAGCTTCAACGACACGGACATTTTAATGTGAGCTATCAATTTATAATAAAATTTTAAATCATGATCTTTCTTAAATTATTTAATATGATGATATACAGTAAGTACAACTTATAATGTATAAGATTTTATTAATATAATCTTAATCGACCATGAGAAATTCAATAGCTTTGTTGAATATTAATTTGAATTAGTGTGAATATTCTTAAGTACTTATGCATACTGAAACAGTTCAAACAGTTATAGGAAAAATCAATATTACGATGAAATAAGTGCTCTCTTTTTTTGCTTGAGATATGTTTAAAAAAACCGATTTTAAATCAAAATATAATTTTAAATTTTACTTTTAAAATTTTCTTCACTGATAATGAATTAACATATAAAAAGGCGGTTACATTTGGATAATTCAAAGTGATGGGATCACTTCCGAACTCTTGTAATTTATTTATCTTTCCTCCAACATCCTGATGCTGCAGGATAGGTTTAATCGGATTGGTAACAGAGCGAGGAGTTGCGGCTGTATTTTTTAGTTAGAGTTGGGGGATGATTTCCATGCATTATGTCCTATTTTCGCTTTTCGTTAGGGTCAAGCGGGATCAACGAACCCCTATTTAAGGCTGTTATCCACAAATTTCCAAATTACAAGATACAAATACATGTATAGAAAATCAATTCTCAATGCTCTAATACCCTATTGGAACGATTAGTTAATTGTTTAATTTATTTTAATGTTCATCTAAGTAAATATTACAGCATTTCTTTCTTTAGAACTCAATTGTGGCAATTAAATGAATCTAACTTAAGAAATAACATTCAGAGCCGTATCAGAAGTTGACCACTTAAAGTTTCTAGTTATGAAAGTTTGAATCATAAAAGTTGGATATTATTGTAAAAATACATTAGATTATACATATATCATATGATTTAAATATACACATTGATATTAAATAGTTTATTATCAATAGGGGCGAGATAGAAGTCTAAATTATAGATGATAATTTGAAACTGAAAATTTTAATAGCAATTTTTCCTGATTGAAAATATTTGCTTACCACCTTAAGTAATACAATTGTAAGCCATTTATAACTGTTTTTGTCTTCTTATCAATGTTATTAATTTGATGAGAATATTGGACAGAGACTGTTTTTTTACCTATTCCATTATCATTCAAAATATTAAATTATCAAACCAAAAATGTGTCTCAGCAGCCAAAAAAAAGATTATCTCTATTACCAAGTTAATGAAATAATAAAAAAAAACTTCCTTATTGTTAGCCATATGGCCAAATAAGATATCTAAAGCGATGGTTTACTGCAGGTTTCTCTATGTAATTTGTGAAATCAAATTAAAAGTAACTTGTGTGGTTTTGAGATCTCTCTGATGATAATATCACCCTATTACTTTTGCTCTTTTCAATTAGTAATATGTCTGAAATTGTTGTCGGAACTTCCCCTTTTCCAAATTCTATCATCATAGATTGCGGCATAAATTGTATTTCTAGATTTTTATTTACTTAATAGGAGTTGTTCATGAGTTTCTGTAGTTGATGTAAGCTTGTGTCACTAATTAAATAAATTTATTCTAATATTCGATTTTTAGACACATGGCTTTTTTTGTATCTAGGTCATATATTTAATTAGATGTGACTTTCATAACGTTTCAGAATTTCTATAGTTTTATTCTAAATCCCTCTGAATAATATGATTCGTTTGAAAACTAGACATAACTTAGACTTCAATTACTTTATTTTCGTTTAGTTTTTTTTATTTAATTGAAAGTGTTTATTCCTTTTATTCCAAATACTACAATTTAAGTCATGATTGAAACCTAGTTAGACATAAGACAAAAAAAATTGAAATGAGAGTTAAATTATCTAAAATACATTTATATTTCAGTAGTTCAGGTAGGTCCTTTTTCAGATTTTAAAATAAACTGTTGTTGAATACGGAAGGAAAAAAATTGAAGGCATTTCACTTGAAGGCATTTCATTTAATGAAAATAATTTATTAATTTAGTTATAAAATTATTTACAAGGACAAATATGTCTAATATCATCAAATTGGCACATTCTTCAAAAAATAAACAATAAAAATTATGTCAAATACAGAATATGTTTAGAAATGCATATGAACACTCATTTAGCATTCCATTAATTGATTAATTTGTGTACAAGATTTCTTATCAAATTGCAAATAATAATTTGAAACGATAGAGCATACTAATTTCCATATTATAAGGATCATTTTGATTACTGAATAATAAAAAGTACCATTATCGCTATATTTTTTATTTGCTCAACTAAATTCAAGTGCCTTCCTTTAAGAAATTAATTTCCTATAGTTATAAATCAGTGAATTGCATTTACTCATAGACTTTCCTCATTTATTTAAATGTGTTGTTCTTACGAGAGAACAACAATATTATATTGAACTTCCAAAACTAATAATGAAATACCTATATTTGACGTTTCAGTTGCATTGTTCATGCACGAAACTTGAGCTATATATAAGACTTGAAACATTAATTAACTAATCATAAATGTTTTCATAAATTTTTGAACGTGGACATGAAATTTATTTAAATACTTCCAGACTCAATTCCTTTCAAGTTTAATGGTCAAAAGTGTAATATTTTGTGATTAATTTTATGATTAAGTCTTTTTAAACACAGTAGGACAATTTGTATGCAATAGCCAAATGTTCTGCAAGATGGGTATTTGTATCGTTGCAAATCAATTCAAGAGTTCATTTATCGAAGATTTGTTCAAAATTGTACATTTATTGGGAAAAATCTCAAGAAATATAAAGGTGGTGAATCTGGATATCGTAAATTATATTCAGGAAGCAAATAAATGAGCATTATTGAACCTTTCTGAGTAAGAATACCTAGCGGAATCAGAAGAAAACTCAAAATCAAAAGAATTTGATTTGAAATATCTAAGTGAAAATGTAACTTCGTTATCATCTAAGTCCCATTATCTCAAATCAGAATAATCAGGTTACATGAAAACCTTGACAATAAGCATCCGGTTAAAAAAAGTCAACTACTATAATTTCAAACTCTTACCAAAAAATATTAAATGAGTACATCTAATTTCCTTTCACTTTGAACCTGTAATAAAGAAAGGCGAGTAGTTGTACCATATAGCAGTTAAGAAAGTCAACAAGATTCATGGAAGCATAAACAAATAATTCGAGAAAGGCCAGGTACACTGAGTAAAGTTTAATATTTCCAGGACTATAAGTGGGAAGGGCCAGGATGAAATGATTTGCATACGCAAGATATTAAAAAAATCTGGAAATGATTTAAAAAATTAGAAAAACTGTATTGAATGCCTTAATATGTTTATATACTTTAAAAACAATGATTAAAATAGCTTAACAATACAAATATAATGAAAATAACTTCAACTTTTTATTTTTTTAACGTTGAAGTCAAGGAAACACATACTGCCTTCGAGTTTGTCAGAGACATTTAATTAGTTACAAAAAAGGATTTTTAAAATTATGACCCAAAGTAAGTAACTATTGCAGGACGGTTTTTTATTTTAATAAGAAAAAATTAGGAAATTTTCTCATACGATCATCCATCCAAAATTATTTTAAGTAAAGAAACAATGCAAAAAATTCATTTTGATTTCTTAGCATTACATACTATTTTTAGAAACTTTCTCTGAGAGATGAATATTAAAAGTTTATTTTGTTTTTAAATCTTTGAGAAAAGAGAAAGAAATAGTACTTTTGGAGATGAAATAGATTTTCCTTAAAAGTTTCCTATTATCTAAACAAAACATTATAGTATACAAAACATTTATGGTTTGGAAGCAATTTAATCTATGTTGGAATTTTAACTCTAACAGATAATATGCTAAATGTATTCTTTGGAATTTTAATAAACATGTCATAAATAGGTAAAAGTTTTTTATTTGTATTGGAAGTATATATCATGGTTATAATATTTTCTATTCTTAGCTTATGCCATAACTAGCTAAAATGTAAGTTACGTAACAAAGAGTTAGAAAAAGAATCAAGTACACATCTTATTTACTAATTTTTTTCAGATTTAGAAATTATCTCTTTAAACATATTTAAGACTTTATGATGCTCTTTTATATAAAAAGGCGCTCTAAAAGAAAAAAAATTTTTCACGAATGTCTCAAGTGTTCGCTATTAAATAAAATTGTTAAACTACCAATGTTATTTAAAAATGTTGTAATAATGGATCAAAAAATAAAAGAGTGATTTACAATAATATTTAGATAATTCATGCGGAATTATTATTGTTTTTGAGTTATTTAAATTTTTGTCTTTATTAATTTGATACATCTATTGAATTTAAATTTCTAAGTTAAGTATTTGAAATGCTACGATACATTTTTATGTCTTTTTATTAAGTTTTTTTTTTTTTTCATATGACTGTTCTAGGCTCAAAATACAGAAGAAAAAACTACATTTTAAACTATTTTTTTAGCCCAAATACCCTATTTAAAAAAACTGAAAACCATACGAATAGTTGATAAGTTGTAGCTATTACCCTATTTTTAAATGCATTTGAAACTGCTCTTTTTCATCAATACCATTAGAACCGAAATTTATACAGGCCTTTTTGAATTATGAGTGTCAAAAGCTTTTTAGCAGTGACTTTTTATTTCCATTATAATGTGAGTCATTCGGAATATTATTTACAAATAATTATGATTTTGGTACAGCATTTTCGATTAAGCTCAGACGGTGTATTTTAATGAGATTTGCCTCTAGGATTCGGGCTAATCATCATTTGATAGACGATTTATAATTTTTTTAATAAAAAAATTACTTTAAGCAGCCCTTTTTTCTCTCATTTTCATTGCTACAGCAGTATAGATTGCAATATAAAGAAGCTGAAAGGACCTTCAGAATTCATTTTGTTTCGTTATTTAGACTTTGTAAGTTCATGTCAATAGAATTTTAAGGAGGTAAAAAAAAATAATTTTCGAAATTCTTTTTTTATAAATTTAAATTTAGCAGCATTGAAACATAGCCTAATACTTTAAATTTAAATAAGTTTCATACAAAATTATCAAAAGCTATTTAATTTACTTTCAGTTAAATACAAACTGTTAGAAAACATTGTTTATTTCCCCGAATTTTACTATGAATCAATTACACGATGCGAATAACTTATTGGAAGAAAATAAACCACATATACCATTATTTTTTTTAAAGATAGATAATTTCACTGAAATAGTAATTTTTGAAAGTATCCTCTGAAAAACTACTTTAATACGGACTTATTTAAGACTTAAAATGCCTCATTTGATCTTTCTCTTTCTTTAAAGTCAAAGGGATAGTAGAACATCGTATCTTTTTCGTTTAATGAGCTGCAAGAGAATTTTCCTCGGGGAGTCGGCCAATTAACGCAAAATGATACATATCATTAAGTACAAATGAAAATGCATTTTTTTAAAGCTGTTATGCCTCAAAATAATTAATTTGTGTCCCCACCGAAATTTAAATAGAAGCTAATTTTTTTTTCCTTTTCCCTTACAACTTTGGTAGTATTTTTTATTGAAATCTAAGTTTTTGGATTAATATTCTAAAATTTAAGAAAGCATGCTAATTAATTTTAGTTATTTCCATAACTAATAATTCAAAGCTAAAAATCAAAGAATTTAAATACTTCCTTCTTTTTTAAAAGCATTTAAATCCAAAATTTTCATATTTATTCAATTATAGATACGGATATCTAAAATAGATAAAAAAAAAATTTAAATACTTATAGATGCAGAAAATCTTCATTCAATGCTCATTTAAAAATTTTATTAAAATAATTTTTTAAGATCGTAAGCATATTTCATTAAATACTCAGTTTTTATTTTATATTTTGAGAATTCACTAAATAAAAACATCGCAGTTTTGTATTATTTCAGCAAATTAATATATGTTTTTTGAAATTATAAATAAAATTCTATACTTTTCAATAAAATTTGACAAATAGATTTTGTTTATTTCTTCAATTAAATGAATAAACAATTTTAAAGGAAGGGAAATTAAAATTAAAAAAATAATGGAAACTGAAAATAGTGTTATTTTAAAAATCATGTAAGCTCATGTAAATGTTTAGGACACCGAAATAATGAAGGCTCATCATAATTTATGGTATACCTTATTTGTCGTGTGATATTTAAAGTTGTTAAGTTACTTTCAATTTTATTACAATCTTACAGTTTAAAGCCCATTGCTAAACTGTACAGCAGAATGAATTATACAAAACCTTTGGATCAAGCTTTAAAAGCTCTTGATAATTATTATTTTATCTTTTTGATTATGAGATTCTAGAAAAGTATTTGAAAACAAAAGTCTCAGAGGGTTGATTAGCATAGGAAGTTTTGCCATTCAAATAAAAATTATAGATTACGCAACAAAAATTGCTTAAAAGATTTCTTAAATTAATTGAAAAAAATACAGAAATTCTTCCATTAAAATTT
>BMAW01034320.1:0-12711 GCA_019974015.1 Nephila pilipes
AAATAACTAAAAAATATTATAACATGTGTCACACATTTTTTACATTTAAAACTCTAAAATTCTTAAAAACTGCAGTAATGTTAAGTCACAGCCAGCCGAAATATTTACGATCTCAAACTGTTGACATCTTGGAGATCACATGTGGCTCGGGCAGTCCAGATGCTGAAAACATTCTGCTAGTTATGAGTTCGATAAGAGAAAAATGGGAGTCGTTAGATGGAGGAAAACGTCGGAACATACGATGAGTGTCAACGTTGGCAGATCTACCAACAAACATAAAAGAAGCCCGAATCAAGTAATAGAAACCAGGAATGTGGATATGCCACTATTGTTACAGTAACGCATGTCTTGGCCTTAAGGTACCCCAGACATTAAAATGCTTCGAATTCTGAGTTTTCTGATTTCGTTGTTACCGAATAGAGGGTGCTTCACTGATTATTATTTATGAGAATTTGATAAAAAAAAGAACGTTCGAAAATTTTAAAATTGTAAACTAATATGTTACACCTTAGAGAAAAAAATATCTGTATTCGCATTTTTCTCAAAATGTAGATTCTGGTACACTTCCCTCAACATCAATTTTGTGCATAGTGCTGTTATTTTATACATCAAAAAATGCCCTATTCTTCACAATGAACATAATTCTTTTCGAGTAAACACTCTCAAATTTTTATATTGCGGAATATTTGTTTTAACATGTTACAGGAAATTTGATTCAAATTTTTTTTAATTTTATTAAGTTTAATATTTGAAACTATAATTGTGTTCAGTGTGTAGAATGTTAGGTTTATAAGCACTCCGAGAAGTCTTAAAGTTATTAATCCTGTATATTTTATTCAAGATGCTCCTAAATGCAAATGCACGACTTACAAACGTAAATGCAGCTATTGATTATTACATAATTACCCACACATAATTACTTCCATTAATACATTCGATTTTCTTTGTATAAACGGATGCACAAATATAGATACCTCAGTGTTATAATATAACTTCAAATGCTTTTAATTTAAAAGATTAGGATTGTTTGCCACTTCAGGGGCTGTTGTTTTAGTCGACAGAAAAATGGTCTACCAAATATTTTTAAAAAATTGTTTTTTGAATATTTTTTCTGTTCAAAATAAATAAATAAATGAAGGATTGAGAGAGTAAATCTTGGAATGAATGAATGAGGGAGTAAATAAGTTACAGAGAGAGCGAATAAATGAATGTATGAGGGAAGGAAAATGAAAAAGTGAGTGAATGAATAGGAGAGTGAGTGAGTGAATGAAAAAATGAATAATGGAGGGAGGAAGTGGATGAGTGGGTTGATGAATGAGGGAGTGAGGGAATATATGAATGAATAAGTGAATGAATGAGTGAGTCAGTGAATATATATTATTAAATAAATCAAATTTACATACCATTGTCATATTATCGTTTGTTTTAAATCTAATATTTAACTGAATAATTTAATAATTATTTCAAAAGGTTAACACCTTTGAAGGCTAAATCTGTTCTTTGTGCTAAACTTAACATAGAACAATTTATTGTATTACTATTTTTAAACTTGGCATAAAATAAACTCACTTTCTTTGTCGGAGGCATCTCAATTACCTTAAGATTGAAACGACAATTTATAACTGACATTGTTATATAAGAACGGCTGAGAATGACAAAGAATATCAGATATGGTGGCAGTAGTAGCCAAGTGGGCTTTTTTTTTTGTAGTTACTTTGTGTCCGACGATGCTTTAGTTGATTGGGAATATTTGAATTTCTGATTTCATTAAAGATTCGTTTCGTATAGAAGGGGGGAGGGGATGGTGTACATTAAATCCGTCGTAAATCTAGTCCTCTCTTGACTTGAATGTGGAAAATTGAATTCCATCTCTGATGGTAACCTAGCCATCTGATCGTGTTCAGGAATTACAAAGTTTACTGGCTATGTTCAGTAGAATTTACAGTCGGTTAGAAACATGTAGCCAGAAACATTCAGTAAACAAACAAAAAACTTCGACTGCAGGTAATTCGAATGCAGTCTCTTTTTCTGCATATTCTATATAACTAATCAATCAATCAATCAAAATTGGATGTTTTAATTAAATTTTTGTTCATACATAAATTTATTTCTGAAGCTCATACGGGGATTCAAAATTATTTCCACTGATTATCGATACAACAAATTTATCATTATTATTTTGTTAAGTCAGTTTTCGCCAAATGTAAAATATCAGTCAATAGAATTTTAACATTTCAAGAAGATATTCATGCAAACAAATTTCAAAATGCCCTTTTTACATAATTGCTTGTTTATGAGAGATTATAATTTATTTTTAGAGTGATTTTTAAATTTTTTCCGCATTGGCTGAAAAATAAATATACGATATTAATTTTTATCTACTAATTTATCGATCTCACTAATTCATTGAAATATTAGAATTATTTATTACCAGCCTTACGAAATTATTCTAATGCATACTTATTATTTATAACTTATTAACTTACATTTTATTAACTTATGCTTGAATACGCGGTTTATCTCTCAAAAGAAGAATAAGCTCTGAAAACCTTCATGAAGTTTCTAAGATTACACAGTGTATTCAAAAAGTTCCAGGACTGCCGCTAGTAAAACAGTACAGGTAGCGCTATCTCTGCGCAATTCATGGAGCGCGTAGCAACAACCTTCTCCGACACATGCGCGAAGTTTTATTCCGTTTGGATGAGTTCCAACTTCTCAGCGTTCACTCGAGTGTGGTGTGTCATAGTGGCCGTGTCATCGTTAAAAAATGGAGCAAAGAACGAACATTAAATTTTGTTTTAAATTGGGTAAAACGGCCACAGAAACCTATGAAATTATTAAAACTGTTCATGGTGAAGAGGCTATGAGTCGTTCGCGTGTGTTTGAGTGGTTTGCAAGGTTTAGAGATGGAAGAGAAGCGACGGACGATGATGAGAGGTGTGGTCGTCCACGTTCGAGTCGGACTGATGAAAATGTCGAGCGAGTGCAAGCGTTGGCGCGCTCAGACCGTCGAATGACGATAGAAATGATTGCGGAATCTTTAAACATGAGTGTAGGGACTGTTTTTACGATAATGACGGAGGATTTAAAGGAAAAGAAACTCTGTGCGCGCTTTGTGCCACACACTCTGACTACGGAGCAAAAAGAACACCGAATTGCTTCTTCCGAAGATTTGATTGCCGCGGCCGATGAAGACCCTAACTTTTTGAAAACCATCGTCACCGGAGACGAGTCGTGGTGCCTCGAATATGATCCGGAAACTAAACGCCAAAGTTCGGAGTGGACAAGTCCGGGAAAGGGTCGACCGATGAAAGTTCGTGCGTCAAAATCAAAAACAAAGACGATGCTGCTCGTGTTTTTCGACAGTCGAGGAATTATCCACCACGAATTCCTTCGACAAGGGTCCACTGTCACTGGTGCCTTTTACAAGGATGTGCTACACCGGCTACTGAAAAGAATGCGGCGTGTGAGACCCGAAATGTTGGACAGTGGAAACTGGTGTCTCTTGCATGACAATGCACCGTCACACAAATCCATCATTGTTCAGCAATTCTTGGCGCGTAGGCAGGTTGTAACCATCGACCACCCCCATATTCACCTGACCTGTCCAATCCGGACTATTTTCTGTTTCCAAAGTTGAAATTGAAGATGAAGGGACAGCGGTACGCGTCGGTAAAGGACATCGAAGCGTCAGTGACAAGGGACCTGCAGAGTGTTGCAGTCGAGGCGTTCCAGAAGGCGTTCAAAGATCTTTATACAAGATCCAAACGTTGTATTGAAGTGCAGGGGGATTATGTAGAAGCTTGATATTAAATAAACTTAATTTTGCTGTGTTATGTTGTCTCTGTGCATTCAGTCCTGGAACTTTTTGAATACACTGTGTATTATATTTATTGTTCATTAGTTTTGAAAACACGTTTTACGGTATAGAAATAAATCTGAATTTCATTTAAAGTAAAAGGATTTTAAGTTATATATGAGTACCATAAAATATAGCACTCTATTTAAAATGAAACGAAAAAATAAGCAAGAGGGATATCTACTTAAAACAACAAAAATCAAAAAAAGACGAAGTAGAATCAGATTGCAGCTGGATAAATGTGGAAACATTGGATGTAAGAGCGCCCAGACAACGTCTAATATAATTAATTAAAAACGATTTCTCCGTCTTTTTACGTATTTCGTTTTGATATCCTGATTCCTGATGAAAAATGCTTTAATATCCTGAAACTTGATGAGCTTTATTGTGATGTTTTGATTTTAAAGAACTTCTTTGAAGTATACCGATACTTGGATAGAGATTTGGATTCTTGATAAACTTCTTTCATATACCAGGTAATCTTGATGAATTTCCTTTAGATATATGGATTCTTATTTGACTATATTTGTACGGATTATTGATGAAGTTCATTTTGATAGCCTGATTCTTGATGGGTTTCATTTCGCAATCATGATTCTATGTTAGCTTCACTGTGATGTCCTGATCCATAATAAACTTCATTGCAGTATTCAGATTGTTGATGAACTTCACTTTGGTGTTTTGACTCATTATAAAATTCATCTGATATTTTCATTCTTGACAAACTTCTTTTTGATATTCTAATTCTTGGCGAACTACATTTTGAAATATTGATTTTTGATTAACTTCATTGCGGTACACTAATTTTTAATGAGCTTTATTGTAGTGTATAGATTTTCGAATAACTTCATTGTGCTATCCCAATTCTTAATGAGCTTCATTGCGGTATACTGATTTTCTATTAACTTCATTTAGTGATCTGGATTCTTGATTAACGTCTTGCAGACATCTGAAAATCCTGATAAATATCTTTCTAACACTTGAAAATCCTGATAAATTTCATTTTGAAATTCAGATTCTTGATTAATTTCATTTAGTTGAAAAGATTCCTGATGATCTTCATTTCGAGAACTTGAATTTCGATGAACTTCATTTTGATACATTGATTTTTATAGAACTTTTTTGTAATATACTGCTTTTTGATGAACTTCATTTTTATACTCTGATTTTTCAAGAAATTCGTTTGGTTTCTAGACTCTTGACAAATTTCCATTTGCTATCTTGATTATTGATGAACTTCTTTATGACATCCAGATTCTATATGAACATTTAGATATCTGGAAATCTTGATGAACTTATTTCATATAACTGAATTCTTCATTAACTACAGTTAGATGTATAAATTTTTGAAGAACATTTCGATACCCTTATTTTTGATGAGCTTCATTGTGATTTTCTGATTCTTGATAAACTTCACTTTGATATTCTGATTCTCTTGATGATTTTCACCAAGTTATCTAAATTTTCCTAAGAACTTCCTTTTGATATCCTGATTCTTGATTGACTTCATTGTGACATCCTGAATCTTGAAGAACATTTAGGTACCTGAAAATCTTGATGAACTTTTTTCAAACATTTAAATTCTTGATGAACTTCATTTCGATACCTTGATTCTTGATTATCCTCATCGTGATAACCTGATTCTAGATTAATCTCATCGTGATACTTGATTTTTGATTGAATTCATTGTGATATCCCGATTATTGATTTTTTTTATTATGCTACTCCAATTTTTATGAACTACATTGTGATATACTGATATTTGATTGATTTCATTTAGAAATCTGGTTTCTTAAAGAACTTCTATCAAATACCTGAGAATCCTAATAAATTTCATTTAAATGCTTGAAAATCCTAAAAAATTTCATTTAGAAATTTTGAATCTTGATTAATTGTATTTAGATGTTTAGATTCTTAGAAATTTAGAATCTTGATGAACTTATTCAATTAGATTTTTTGACGAACATCTTTTAGACCTGGTTTCCTAATGAACTTCATTAAAGTGTTTGGATTCTCGATTAACTTCATTTACATGTATCGATTCTTGATTAGCTTTATTGTGATGATTTGATTCTTGATGAACTTCATTTTTGAATCTTAATTTCCGATAAACTTTATTGTAATATTTTGATTCTTGAATTACATCATTGTGATATCCTGTTTTTATTATTATTTCTTTATGATATCTTGATTCTTCATGAACTTAATTTTGGTAACTTAATTCATGATGCGCTTCTCCGTGTTATTATAGTTTTTGATTAATTTAATATTCCGATTATTTATGAAATTCTCTGGTTATCTTGTTCCGTGACGAACATCTTTTTGTTATCCTGATTATCGATGAACTTCATTGTGATATCCTAATTTTTGGCTAACTTCATTGTGATGTATTATTTTTGCTTAACTTTATTGTGATATCTAGATTACAAAAGAGCATTATTTAGACATCTGAAAATCTAGTTGAACTTCTTTTAGGTATCTGGAAAGAAAATGGTGATCTTCATTGCGGTATCCTGATTTTTGAAGAACTTCATTGTGGTATACGGATTTTCAATGAGTTTTGATCAATGACCTTTATTGTTATAAACTGATTATAATAAAATTCGGCGTAATATCCTGATTCTGGATTAAGTACATTGTGATCTTTATGAACTTCATTTACAGATCTGGATTCTTGACGCACTTCATTCGAATCTGTAACTTTAATGAACTTCGTTTAGGTGTGTAGATTTTTGATGAATGTTATTTCGATACCCCGTTTTTGATATCCTGATTCCTGAGGAGTGTCTTCATTTTATCTTAATTCTGAATGAACATTATTATGACGGTCTCATAATTGACGAACTTCGTTACAATAATCCTGTTTTGATGAGCTTAATTGTAATATCTTGATTATTATTTTGATTATTAAATTATTGTGATATCTTGATTATATTATAACAGTCTGGCTTTTAATTAGTCTTATTATGATGTCTTGATTTCCGATAAGTTTCATTGCGATATCCCGATTCCTAATAAACTACATTGTGATATCCTGATTCTCCATGAACTTCATTTTCTGATAATCTGATTCTGGATGAACTTGTGATACCCTGATTCTTGATACTTGTCTGTAATTGCAAATTACATGTATAAAAAGCGATGACTCTCTTGTAACCAGCCAAACGTTTTTTAAAAAAATAACTTGAAATATTAAAAAGAGCTAGGTAACATTTCTTACGAATTAGGTTGAGTGTGTAGGATAATGTTTTAGTATTAATTTATAACATTTTCAGCTGTTTACTCAAAACAAATAGATTCTGGAAAAAAAATAAATGTGAAAAATTTAATACATTCTTTTTTTTTTCCCATTAGGAATTGCCGCTTCGAATTCGAAAAGCAAAAAAAGTAATAATGTAGGAGCTATAGGGAAGAATCAAATGAAAAAAAAAAAAAAAAATTAAGCGTGGAAACAGTTGATGAGAGTAATGTGTCCAATACCCATAAAATTCAAATTTATGAGCAAAGAATTGCAAAACCTATAAAATTCTTTAAAACTCTTTTATTGCAAAACCTATAAAATTCTATAAAGTTATTTTATTGCTCACCTATTAAAAGAGATTATCGATCAATAACAATAAGGATTATTCAGTTCGGATTATTTTATTTAGTAATTCAAAATTATTTCGATTCTTACGGTATTTTTCAATGAATCTTTTAGGTAACACACAGTTAATTTTTTCAAAATAGGTTTTTTGCACTGGAAATTCTGCTTGTGATTCAAATTTTACTTATAAGCTGCAACATTTTAAAATAACGTTTTTAATTTAATGTATAGTGAAAGAGTTACACGAGATTTTTCAATTATTCTGATAATTTATTTAAAACTTTCGTTACCGATCTAATAAACGATATTTTCTTTTTTTCAAGGGGAAAAAAACTGCGATGCTTTTTTTCTATTAAGCAAACCATTCATTATTTTACACATAAGTGTAAAATAAAACTTTATTAAAACACTGTTTTAAATTTTAAATCACTCAGATATCAATGTATAGCAAAAACGTAAAAAAATATTAATGATTGAAAAAGTTATGAATATTTTAAGCGACTTGTAAATTATATAAAAAAAGCACATCAAAAATTTATTTACTGAACTTCACGAAATTGGGGCAAAAAGCATTAAGATTTCATCGTTTTTTGTCTAATGTCCCTTTAAAATATGTCATTGAGATAAATGTATACGTACAGTAAATGGAATGAAGTATTTTTGAAGAGATTTTAGAATAATGTAAAATGGATACAAATAAACGTTGACTTAGTTCTTTTGACTATAGTGAGTACATTTTATTGTACTAAAAATTCTTCAATTTCCACAACACACACACAAAAACTAAACTTTAATTTTTACTACTTTAACTTATTTACCCTATTTCTTTAACATTAACCTTTACTTAAGGTTCTCCTTATTTTTCGCCTTTTCGTTAAACTACTTATTATTACTTAAGAACTCTTAAATCATATAACTTTGTTTCTTCTTTTCGGTAGCTTACTTAGCTAAGTACTTTCATTTAACTTATTATAGCTTACTTAGCTATTTACTTTCACTTCACTTCATATGAGCTCAGATATACTTTTTAATAACAATAACAATGTTTATTCATTCAACACAGTTCAGTTTCGTTAACTTGTTGATCAGTACAGTTTACAGTTAGTACTCTTCCACTCCATAACAGTTTCTGACGCGTTACCTTGGTGATCAGAGAAGATTAAGGTTAGCACACAATCACGCCACAATACATTTATAATCAGTTCCTGTCACATTACCTTGGTGATCAGTGCAGTTTACAGTTAGCACTCAATCACCCCGCAATTCACAATTTTCTCAAGTATCAACTCGCTTACGTCCGCTCCGCTCGGAGAATTAGTCTGATCTACTTCTGCTTTGAGGGGATCGTTGTTATGACATTCCTTACACACACTTATACAAAGAAAGCCCTCTGCAGACGGGCTTTAAGCCCGGGAGATAACAATTTGAATTAATCATATGGTAACGCAAAACAAAGGGAAAATTTACAGAATTCAACATCTAATAATTTCGAAAACATTGGCAAATAAGGTTTCGTTTTTCAGGTTTGCATTAAAGGCATAGATAAATTAAATCAAAAATCGCAAATGAAAGATAACAAAACTTATGTAAAAAATATTTTCTGAGCTAGTATATCAGGTTCCTGAGAAAAAAAAAGTTGTCTTTTTTTTTGTCAAAAATTTGTCCTAATTTGATTGAGGGAATTTCAGATTTTCATTTGAGATTGTAGGAGAGTGATTATATGGAGGTGGATAACATAATAACCATGAATTATGGATAAGAAATTCTTTAAATATCTTTCTCAACCGGGAGTGGTTAATTGTTGCTGCTCGGGTGCCTCTTTGTGCGATTGGCTAGTGATGGGTAGTAACCTTTTCAAATGATTGCATTCATTAGTTAACTTTACATTTCAGAAAAGGTATTAATTGCACCAAAAAAATTAATAAATATAAATTAAATGAAATAGTGTCAGTTTTATTCACTTTATTTATTGTGCTATTTCATATAATCTATAACTGTAGGCATATATAATTTTAGAATGTTTAATGAGATAAATGTATCCTATCGTTCTTTACTACAATTTCGGGCAGAAGATTGTTTGTGAAGATTTTTATCACAGTCAGCAAGTTAACGTCAGTCAAAGAGCATCTATAATAACTCTTGTAGATCTACAGGCAAGAAAAACTTTGCTCACAAATGCATGTAGAACCAAACATAGAGAATATTCTCCCAGCAAAAATTTTCATACATGGAAGTTTATCAGCAGATATAAATTTGTAAATATCAATTAATGTCACAGCATCAAATATTTGTTTCACAGTGTGATCTGACTGTATTACTATGTCAGTGCTGCAAGACCTAAAGTGCTGTGTCAATATGGGTTGTTATGGGATAAGATAGCGAATTGAATTTAGGCTCAATTTTCGAAAAGTCCTGAAATCTTCTTGCGATCTCGTCTTCCAAATTCTACAGATGATCCCTAATCTTTTGAGAAACATTTTCAGGCACTTTCTGTTTTCCTAATAATGGGGAATGATAAAATTTGTCTTCTGCTCCTTTCTATGCAAATGGACCTAGTTTTACTTTGAATGATTTTACTCTCGAAGAGGAAATCTCAGTTGAAGGTGAATTTTTCTGATTGTTTTGGCCGGCCGCTATTTGCCCACAGCGGTTCTAAACTAATGTGAAAAAGATGGTGATTCAGTAGTATTAGATGATATGATAATTATTTGACATGTTCAATTTTACAAATGCTTATTGCAGGATTTAATATATATATATATATGTATATTATATATATAGTCCTCGGTTATGAAAATCATTTCTTCAACACTAAAAGGAATGATGACTATAAATTTTAACACAAATTTATCCAATTTTGCTTAGCCGCAATAGAGATTTGTCACCAGATTTGTGTTTCAGTTAACAAACTTTTCTACTACTTGTAAAGTATTTCATCCATTCATATGAAAATACCACTGAAAAGTCACTTTTTTATTTACTTAAGGTTGTTAAAAAAAAAACATATCTTCAATTTCTATTTTTTGATAGATTAATATTCATCAATATTTTTTTTTATTTCTGCTGGAATGCAAATCGAGTCAAGAAATGTGTTCATTTGTTACATGTGTTGCTAGTCGAGCTGAACAAAAAGCTGTGCTAGCGAAAGGTTCAAAGAAACATGTGAAAAAAAACTCTGTCAAATGTTCCTGTCTGGAACACAAAGCAGAGTGAAGTAAAGAAATTGTGCTTATACAAAGTGATATATACAATTATTAGACAATAGGAGGTGTAATGTTTGATTGTGGTTCGAAGATATAGTGAAATGAGTTACGCACATTCCCCACCCAATTCTCTGAGGCCCGAAGATGAAAAGAGTTATTGGAGCATACATGCTTCATCTGGAAGATGAGGAAGAAACCAAATTGCTAGAACTAAGTATGAAAAACTGTTTACTGGGCAATGTAAACATTGCTAAAGATGCTCATAAAATCACTAAAGCTAAACGTCGAACGGAAAAACCTGTCGGCAAGAAATCCCTGGAAGCATTAAAGGAAAAGTAGATCAACAAATCCAAGAATTATTGGAATTAGGATTAATTGAGGAAAGCAACGCTGAGATTGGCATATCCGGTAGTTCAAAGAATAAAAGTATGATGAGATTGTGCATCGATTACAAAGCGAACTGTGCAACGGTGACGGATGATTTCATGGAAGACGCAACAGAATTGATACAGTCGATTGGCGAGCCAACGTAACTACTTTTGATCTTTTGGAAGGGATATTGGGCAATCCCGGATGTCGGAAGAAAGTAAAGATTTTACTTCTTTCAAAACTCATCACAAATGTATGGATTTAAAGTCATGAGAAGGCTGAAAATGCATCTGCTACTTTTCACGGGTATTTAGTCAAAGCACTTGCTCCTTTATAGAGAATTCGCCCGTGCGTATATATAGATGACATCGCCATACTTTCGAAAAATTTGCGAACATTTTGCAGCATTTAAACATCATTTTATCGAAGTTGGAAGAATTAAACTTCACTGTGAACTTTAAGAAATGTGATTTCGGAAACCCCATGTGAAATTTTTAGGACACGGTGGGTTCAGGAAGACATCATCCTGATCCTGAAAAAGGTGCGTGTGCAATAAGAAACCAGCATCTCCCGACAAATAAGAAAAGAGTTGCGTAGTGCTCTCGGTTTCAGGCCAATTACTATATACATTCCCAAATATCGGAGCTGTGTATCCCCTCACGGAGTTAACTAAAAAGAGAGTCTCCGACAAAATTCCATGGACTGATAAACATGAAGAAGTGTTCAAAAAGAAAAGGTACGCTTGCTGATGCTCCTTCCTGAGATTCTGTGATGAACTGGCTGTACATCATTCATTCAGACGTCGCCGCATCAGTTGGCATTGCCATGCACGTTTATCCCAAATTGATGAGAAGTGATCACCCAATATCTTATGTGTGAGTCAGAACTGACCAAGGCCCAGCAAGCTATTTCCTTCTCTCAACTATTGATGGGAAGCATTCGCGATTGTGTGAAAGCTCTGGAAGTTTGAATCGTGGGTAACAAGGCACCGAAATTGAGTTCTTGACATGGATCATAATCCGCTCCCATTTTTAACAAAAAGTGCACCCGCAATCGTCTAGACGGTAAAGATGGGCATTCTCCCTGCAAAGATTTAACCTAACTCTGAAACACAGTGTGGAGCCAAAATGCTCATGCCGATGCGTTATCACGCTTATGTGAACATCATCAAGTATGTTCAAGGATATATTTTGATTTTTATGTGTATTTGCTAGTTCATGTGTTCTTTCCATTCTTTTACATTTAGAATATCTTATTAATTTGAGTATTTTGAAATCAAGAACTTTATAGTTAATTAATGTTTTATAAATGTGTGTGATTTGTGATAATTCTGTAATGTGTAATATTATTCGCTTTTAAGTATTTTCTATAAATTATTATTAATCTTGTGTTAATAATTGTGAACTAATTTTTGCATTGTGAATATTTTGAGTATTAATTTTGAGAGCTAAATATTGAGTTAAATTTGTACACAAATGTAACGTCAGGCTTGGTGGAGATAGTGTTCCCCTCCCTCCAAGCAGAATAGTTCAGAGCCTCACATGGCGCTGGCACACTGCCCGAGGAGGAGAAAAGTGAGTTTTTCAGAGTCAGCTGAAGGTCCCAGCAGGGGAGCAGGCTGATTTAGGGCCTAGGAGTACGGCTGAGCCTATTTTAATCTTTTAAATAAAAGCCGAAAGAGTTTTGTATAACCG